>CANNZV010001044.1:0-187438 GCA_947561585.1 Caprella mutica
CAAGCCTTTGTAACCTGCTATTATCGCTCCAAGCCTTTGTAACCTGCAATTATCGCCCCAAGCCTTTATAACCTGCAATTATCGCTCCAAGCCTTTGTAACCTGCTATTATCGCTCCAAGCCTTTGTAACCTGCAATTATCGCTCCAAGCCTTTGTAACCTGCAATTATCGCCCCAAGCCTTTATAACCTGCAATTATCGCTCCAAGCCTTTGTAACCTGCTATTATCGCTCCAAGCCTTTGTAACCTGCTATTATCGCTCAAAGCCTTTGTAACCTGCAATTATCGCTCCAAGCCATTGTAACCTGCAATTATCGCCCCAAGCCTTTATAACCTGCAATTATCGCTCAAAGCCTTTGTAACCTGCTATTATCGCCCCAAGCCTTTATAACCTGCAATTATCGCTCCAAGCCTTTGTAACCTGCTATTATCGCTCCAAGCCTTTGTAACCTGCAATTATCGCTCCAAGCCTTTGTAACCTGCTATTATCGCCCCAAGCCTTTGTAACCTGCTATTATCGCCCCAAGCCTTTGTAACCTGCTATTATCGCCCCAAGCCTTTGTAACTCTGAAAAAATAAAGAAATGAGAGTAGGAAACAATGGAGTGTATCTATCAAATATATTTACGTTTACATATAATATTAATAAATCTGTAATCCAAGTATTCCCATTCCAAGTATTCCCATTCCAAGTAATACCATTCCAAGTATTTCCATTCCAAGTATTCCTATTCCAAGTATTCCCATTTCAAGTATTCCCATTCTAAGTATTCCCATTCCAAGTATTCCCATTCATGTATTCACATTCCAAGTATTCACATTCCATGTATTCACATTCCAAGTATTCCCATTCCAAGTATTCACATTCCAAGTTTTCCCATTCCAAGTATTCACATTCCAAGTATTTACATTCCAAGTATTCCCATTCCAAGCATTCACATTCCAAATATTCCCATTCCAAGCATTCCCATTCCAATATCTCCTTTCGTCAAAAGAATTTTCATTTCGATGCTAAAATTCATTTGAATCTCCCCAAGTAAATCCTGGGCTTAAATGACTGCAAAGTTTAGACTCTGTGAGAGAATTTGGATGCAAGGATCGCATTGCAGGCTATTTACTCCTATTTAATGCTATTTACTCCTATTTAATGCTATTCACTCCTATTTAATGCTATTTAATGCTATTTACTCCTATTTAATGCTATTTAATGCTATTTACTCCTATTTAATGCTATTTACTCCTATTTAATGCTCTTAAATGATGCTATTTACTTTTATTTGATGCTATTTACTCCTATTTAATGCTATTTACTCGTATTTAATGCTATTCACTCCTATTTAATGCTATTTACTCCTATTTAATGCTATTTAATGCTATATACTCCTATTTAATGCTATTTACTCCTATTTAATGCTATTTACTCCAATTTAATGCTATTTACTCCTATTTAATGCTATTTACTCCTATTTAATGCTATTTACTCCTATTTAATGCTATTTACTCCTATTTAATGCTATTTACTCCTATTTAATGCTATTTACTCCTATTTTATGCTATTTAATGCTATTTACTCCTATTTAAAGCCATTAAATAATGCTATTTACTCCTATTTAATACCATTAAATAATGCTATTTACTCCTATTTAATGCCATTAAATAATGCTATTTACTCCTATTTAATGCTATTTAATGCTATTTACTCTTATTTAATGCTATTTAATGCTATTTACTGCTATTTAATGCTATTTACTGCTATTTAATGCTATTTACTCCTATCTAATGCTAATAAATAATGCTATTTACTACTATTTAATGCTATTTACTCTTTAACTTTTTAACTTTTTAAATAAAATATTATATGACAATTTTTTTTATCATCAGAATAACTTTCTCTAACCATAGCAACAAATAAATAAAAAAATTCTTGTTAGAAAAATAAACAACATAATTTATTTCCTCTTCATTTTCCAACCTGAGGTGTATTTCTCCATTCACAGTCAGTTATACTTTAAAGTGAATCTCAAACTAATTCAATTCTGGTGTCCAGTCATGATAAATTTATCTGATAATTCAATTTGGATCAAATCCAAAAGAAGCAGCAATAAAATATGTCTTTTTAGGAGCTGAAAGAAAGTAACAGAGAAATAGATACCTATATTTATTAGGGAAAAAAGATGCCTTCTTTCTTATGTTTGATTTATTGTATGAGAACGAGAAATTATATAAAGGTCGAAAGTATTTGATGAAGATAACTAATTTATGTATAATAATTCCTTATTCATCAACAAATTAAAAATGTACAAATAATATTTATTGAAATATTAATAATTGATATATGATAATATTAATCATCAGGTAGCTACTTGAAATATACACTGATTATTTGTAAATTTAAATATGATACATTCAATTTGAAAATCGTAATTAATAATTCTTTCTATGAATAATATTATAATTAATAATTGAAACCTATTAATTTTAGTATATTGAAAATAGTTGCTGGAGCCTAAACTAATTTTCCTCAAAACTCTAACTTCGTTTCGGTAAATATTAAATATTTAACAGAAAATATTTAGAGAGCTTCCTTACACTTTCCATTACTAAATTGACTGATGTTATTTACGTACTGATATGCTTTTGTAGAATTCACTGTATGATTACGAATTATTATACAATTTTTCTAGAGTATTATTTAAATTTAACTTTTAAGGATTTTTTTAGGATTCTAGCCACGGCTGTCGGGCTTATGTCTTAACTTTTTTTTTTTTTTTTTTTTTTGTTTAAAAAGACAATATTTTTCCATTAAAAACAAGAAGGATAAAATCTTTACAGAAGAGGAAATTCCTTCAGGAACTACGAGTGAGGGGTTGAGTAACTAAACTTCGCATATGTTGCCATCACCATCGACTTACCTTGATATTCGATATAACACTTACAAATAGTTTTTAAAACCAAGATATAACTTTTATTACTATGCACATTTTAGTGAATGATTGTAAGTAAATTACAGAATCGTCGTTTTGCTTCCCAATTCCACCTGATAACACATACGATTTGGGTGGAACGTTATATTTAATTTCCCAATGAGAACCGGAATCATGACACACAAGTACTATGAGCTGATGCACCTTAAGACATATGCATTGGTAGTGTTTTAACTTATTTATTAGATTACTAATAAAATAAAATTATTCATTTATGAAATATGTTTTTATTTATGTTCAAATTCATACAACATTGTGACGATGTAGAGAAACAAGGGCACCTGGGAGTATTCCCTACATTCATTCATTTCTATTATTATTATCAAATAATAGAGATAGCATAACAACGAGCTACATCCAAAGAGATTCAAAAGCTAAGTAGCCTATATATTTGGTATGTAAATAGTTTTTATTCGTGAACAGATTCTTGAAGATATAATGTCAATAGAAAATTACGCTTCATTACTAACCATTCAATAGATCAAACACTTCATGGTAAATTTGGCATAAACTGTTTACTAAACTCTGTGTTGTCTATTAGGTATATGAACACTGCTAGTTTTCTATGTTTAAAATCAGGGAGAAAATATTGGTTTTTGAGGGATAACTAGAACAAAATTCATGCCGTAGCTATATCGTTTTCTATAATTTAAACGTAGAAAATACTTCATAACTTATGTACTTCATTAGTCTAGTGCTTCATAACGAAGAACTTCATAAATCAGGAGTTTTACTGTAGATTAGAAAAACCAGACATGAAGTTAAAAACCAGACATGTATTATCCCTCCTGTGGCTCTTTAATGTTTCTAAAAGAAACATTAAAGAGAACATCAAACCTTGTTATTGGAATATAGAAAGTGAAATTGTATTTATTAAACATCAAAATAAGAAATATAATTTATTTCATTGTTAATTTTTTTGCTTTGAAGGTTTATCAGTTGAAGGTGATTTTTTTACATTTTTTTTAGTTTTAAATGCTAAGACTTTTCTCCCTATTCTCATTTTTAATTTTTTTAACATAGAAAAGTTGCAATTGGACAAAATATTTGAAACTCTTATTTACTGTTCGGCAGATTTTGCAGCTCACGACTAACAATTTTCCTTTGCCTAACTTTAGTTTCAATTTGAATTTATTTATATATTTTTTAGATCACCGTTACTGATTTTATATTAGAATATTCTAAAGATATTGGATGTCTAGGTTGAAGTGACAATAACAAGATGCGAATTTAATTCATAGATAAAAATTTCTATATATTACAATTAGTGAACAAGCATTAAAATAGATTGGTGTTATGCTGTTTTATAATAATTACCTATTAAATTTTTCATCTGTTATTTAACCGATAATTTATTACTCTACATTAATATTGCAGTCTCCATCTTATTAGCATATCGAATATCTTGAAATCTCTTTCTATATTTTAGTTTCTGTTGCTAGATTCACTTCAATGCCATTCACTCAATCTAATTTCTGTGTGTTTATCGTCATGGCAACGGTATGTTAATTAATTCGAAGCGATTGAAATCAATATATTTATTTATATTGTTCATAAATCATAATTAATTCGCCAATAATTCGTAACTAATAACTAAAATGAATTTACTACCATGGATAAAGTGTTTATATGATTTTTCAGATGATTTAACCTAAAATTTCACGAAAATTAACGCTTGCAAATATGTAGAATTTGGCTCGGAAACATGAAGAAAATTTTTTAATATCCAAAATAAAATTGAATTTATATAAATGTTTCTTTTCCTGGAAAATAACATCATTATTAAAATTGATAATATAGTTGCTTTATAACCTCTATTGCATTTCCTGCATTGTCGAATTTGCGTTAGAAGAACAGTCCCAAATTGGCGAACAGAGCGTCAAAAGACAGTCTGATTCACTCTGTTGAATTGCAGACAGTACAACTTGTTAAGGAGAAGATATTCTCAACTTGTAATAGAAATCACATGCGGGCAAAGTTAAAACAAGTAACTAGGGACCATTTTGGATAATAAAATTTACACATTTACATTGGTTTATGAATATATTTTTTCAAAATGGTGTAAAATAGATTGGGATAATTATGACAATCTATTGATTGAGAGAACTAAGAGAGAGGCGGTAAAAGATGATGCTGAAATTATAAAAATGAACCTAGTACATATGGAGCATCAGTTTTTAATATAAACTGAGATTCAAAATGATCAAACACATATTTGTAAAAATTATTGATAAATATCCAAATTTTGAACAGTTAGGTGATTCATTGTTATTTTTATTATGTAAATTATTAGCACAGAGTGAAGATACAAAATCTATAAAAAAAACTAGAAATTAGAAATACAGGCAATTTTCATGCTGATTAATCTATATGAAAGGTTGTGTTCTCATAAATTACACCAATTAACTTATTGGTTTAAATTTTATATTGGAAAACATTGACTCCATTTTCTGTCTTGTAATCTGTCATTGCACTTTAACTAATTAGTTGGAACAAACGAGAACACTGATTCACAACTAGAAACTGTGATTCTGATTCGTAACTAGAAACTGTGACTCTGATTTAAGCTAGAAACTGCGATTCTGATTCGTAACTAGAAACTGTGATTCTGATTCGTAACTAGAAACTGTGACTCTGATTCGTAACTAGAAACTGTGACTATGATTCGTAACTAGAAACTGTGACTCTGATTCACAACTAGAAACTGTGATTCTGATTCGTAACTAGAAACTGTGACTTTGATTCGTAACTTGAAAACTGTGACTCTGATTCGTAACAACTAGAATCTAACTGGGACATTTGTTCACAATGGAAATTATTTCAAACTATGAAATTTTTGGATAATCAAATTACATATAATAAAGATAAATTTGAATATTCTAATGTAGTAGTAGAAGTGCAACAGAAAAATAACGAGCTGAAAAATTGTGTAACTAAACTATGATTACCATTATTATCTGTTTCATTATCTCTATCTTTGTGATTTCAGTTACAATTCTGATTAAAGGCTGTTGTACGAATGATTTCAAAGTAACAGAATCGTGTGAAAGAAAGAGAAGGAGATTCAAATTCAGAGAGTTTACTTTTAATTTGAGTGACACAATAAAATCCAATTACCTTCCCTAACTTTGGTGATGACAAATGAAGTCTTGGTAGTTAGTCCTATCTTTTAATTAAGACTCAATCTCACTCATTGTATCCTGAAACTGAAAAAATAGAAATGAATGAAGACAAGTACACTCTCAGATTTCATTAACATGTTCTCGAGATGAAATAATTGAGATTTAGTGGATCGCAAAGGGATTTTGTGCTTGGTAAGTGTTCTTACTTGATTGACCGACAATATAATTGCAAGTTGGCTATATTATTAATATACTTCACAACTTCCTTTTTATCTCCTATAATTTATCTATTTGTACTGATTTCGTTAATAGGATGACCTAAAATGCTGATACCATGTTATTGGATTCTAATAGATGCTTTATTTATCAATAAATTATATTCATCTTAACAAACATAAATCATTCGATTTAACAGCATTCCAATATCTACACACAACCCCATGGAACCTATGGGCTATCACAACTCATTTTGTGATTCCATTCATATCGCCATCAATTATGTATACATAACAGAATTACAATGCACATTTCTAGAGCTACCTATAAGTCTCTGTAAGATGTTCATCAACACTAAGAAAGAATTGAGAGTCAAGTCAATCTGATTCATCGTTTGAGTCAAGGTTGGCAAAACTCCAATATTGGAGTCTTTTTTCTTAATTGACTCTACCTGAGTCAATCTGACTGTGAATTAGGAGTCAATTTGAATAAATATGACTTGTTTTTGAGTAAAATATTAGGATAATCAAATCGACTCACATTTCCGAGCCGGTTTGGGACAAAGTGAAAACTCAAATTTTAAGTCAATTTGACTCGTATTTTTTCTTCAGTGAACATTGTTAGTAACTAACGAGTCTGTCACTCCACGCTACTCCTCCTCTCAGTCTCTCGTTATTGCTTCTCTCATCCTACGGTGATCATCAGGGATAAACAACTACGATGCCTAATATCTGAGCCATAAACAATATTAAGATCATAGCCATCTGCTGAGTTATATCTTAGCCATTTACTGCCTTAGACAATCTGCAGAAAAATTTCAATTCAAATTATCAATCACATTACTTGATGTGTCGTTAATGTGTTTCTCTCATCCCTCCTGTGGCTGAATGTTCCCCTCGAGGTGATATTCTCTTTTCCCTCCTGTGGCTGAATGTTCCCCTCGAGGTGATATTCTCTTATCCCTCCTGTGGCGGAATGTTCCCCTCGAGGTGATATTCTCTTATCCCTCCTGTGGCTGAATGTTCCCCTCGAGGTGATATTCTCTTATCCCTCCTGTGGCTGAATGTTCCCCTCGAGGTGATATTCTCTTATCCCTCCTGTGGCTGAATGTTCCCCTCGAGGTGATATTCTCTTATCCCTCCTGTGGCGGAATGTTCCCCTCGAGGTGATATTCTCTTATCCCTCCTGTGGCTGAATGTTCCCCTCGAGGTGATATTCTCTTATCCCTCCTGTGGCTGAATGTTCCCCTCGAGGTGATATTCTCTTATCCCTCCTGTGGCGGAATGTTCCCCTCGAGGTGATATTCTCTTCCGTCACACAATCGCTACCATAAATTCACTCTCTGATCTCCAGGCAGTGTTTCTGATGACAAAATATACATAAATTTATTGGCAGCAATGCACAATGTCTTGAAAACTGATAGGAAATTGATTCAATGGAGGGAATAGAAGATCGAGTTGATATTTCAGTGACGAAAAATTTAATAATTTATATAAGAACACAAATATACTATAAGAATTGGGTGTTTTTCCATTCCTATTTCATAATTCAGTGTATCTAATTTAAATGATATTCAAAAAATATTTTGGAACGAAATATGTGGATGATGCTTCCATAGGTGAGTTTCACATATCATGGACATACACACAGTATTCGGAAAGTGAGTGTCATCATAGGTCATTATAGGTCAATGAGTAATTTCTAAAAGTCGGATTGGTTCATGAAGCATGTCTAAACCCACTGTCCGAGTACTGCTCTAGTCAATATGTACTTCTTTAGATGTAGATAGCCAGTCTCAAAGAATAGGTTTGGGTGCTCGATATGAATACCAATCAGATGCTACAGTATTCGAATACCAAACATTCGAATACCAAACATTCGAATACCAAACATTCGAATACCAAACATTCGAATACCAAACATTCGAATACCAAACATTCGAATACCAAACATTCGAATACCAAACATTCGAATACCAAACATTCGAATACCAAACATTCGAATACCAAACATTCGAATACCAAACATTCGAATACCAAACATTCGAATACCAAACATTCGAATACCAAACATTCGAATACCAAACATTCGAATACCAAACATTCGAATACCAAACATTCGAATACCAAACATTCGAATACCAAACATTCGAATACCAAACATTCGAATACCAAACATTCGAATACCAAACATTCGAATACCAAACATTCGAATACCAAACATTCGAATACCAAACATTCGAATACCAAACATTCGAATACCAAACATTCGAATACCAAACATTCGAATACCAAACATTCGAATACCAAACATTCGAATACCAAACATTCGAATACCAAACATTCGAATACCAAACATTCGAATACCAAACATTCGAATACCAAACATTCGAATACCAAACATTCGAAAAAGAACTGAGTTACAATGAGTAGGTATATCACGTATGTAGATAATGTATCAAATTCCCAGAGGAAAAGTTATGGTGGTGTCATAGAAGATTGAGAAAGTGATCTTCTAATTTATCTATTTTCGGGAACATTTTCTAGCTCTCAAGATTAAATTATTGGAATTCCAGCTTACTAGTAATTGGAATTCATAATTACTAGTAATAAATATATAGATATATCTTTAAACAAATAAAAACAATTTATGAAAAAAATAGGCAAATAAATGAAAACAAGAGAAATATTACATCCAAAATGTATAAAAAATACTACAAATTATATTACAAATTATAATGATTACCTATGAAAATTTGCATTCTGTATTTAACACACATCTGGCAATTGGTACTTTACCTTACTAACTATGAATAAATGGAAAATATTATTCAATTTACCATCACTTTGATTGTGTCCCGTATATGGGAGTACTGTAGTCGATATAGATTTAATTATAGCTTTAATTAATTAATAATGATTATTGGATTATTGGTTAATTAGTTTATTATATTAAATGGGAACAGTACTATGATTTTACCTGATTTATTGCATTTAATTACAAACACTTTTCTTCAAACACACAATTATGTACATGAAGTAGAGATTTATGTACATATACATGCATTTGTACCTCAATATGTATTAATTAAATATTCCACTAATTTACACATACAATATAGTAATTTGATCATATAATAATAAATGAGTAATAATTTTTTTTATTTATTCATAACCAAATAGTAAACTATGTAGCAATTCAAATAATTCAAATTTGCTCGATTATCATTTTAGTAATTTGATTTCTCTCTCTATACACGTGAGTTAATTCCAGCGAACTATTCTGTCTACTCAATCTGTTTAATTACAGAATTGTTAAAACGTTCTCTTATTGTTATGAACAACAGCGCCAACAGTTCTCTAATTGTTATGAACAACAGCGCCAACAGTTCTCTAATTGTTATGAAAGCTCTGAAGTTTGGACAAACTTTAACTGTTCGCTTTATTTTGTAATGAAAACAGAATGAATGGAAGTTAATTTGATGTATTTTCATCATTCAAACGTGGAAATTTCTTCATATATTTATAGGAGAGAAGGCAATTCTATTTGAAAAAATTAAATAATATTTTGATTTCCAAATAAGTATTATTTTGTCACATGATTAATTAAAAGTTAGCAACCTGAATTATTCCTACATCATGAAATGGATACTCATTTAAAATGTAAATGGTTCTGTAAATACAAAAGAAAAAGCCCATATTAATAACTGGTCATCATCACAGTTCACTAATGTTCTCATTAAATCTAAGCATCTCTCTTTTATGACATGAATTGCTGTACGCTTGGGAATTACCAGCAAACAGTGCCATCAATGGTTAGTCAGAGAGAAATATTTTGCCGTCAATTCAGTGCCAGCAATGGTGAGTCAGAGAGAAACATTTTGCTGTTAGTTCAGTGCCAGCAATTGTGATTTGTTGTATCATTTTTAAATATTTTTATTTTGAAGTTCAAAGTATCACAGAGGTTAACATATAGTAGAGATATAATTATTATTATAAAAGGTGCATCGGAAGTAAAGGCTGTAATTTTTCAATGTACTATTACTGTTCATTACTTCTTGTTGGTAACTTCAGCTAACTAACTCATAAAGCGGTGGTAAATAAATTGAATGATGAACTGTAATATTAATTCTTATGATGATATAATTCAATGGCAAAAGTTAATTTTATTCATTAATTAATTTTGAAAACTTTAATTGAAATACTATAATTTAAACAGATTTTATTAGAAATGAACTCTGCTATAAATGCTAACTTTAACTTTTTGGCTCCTGTTGTTTATAAACAATTAACTTAATATTGATACAAATGGCATAGAATAGAACAAATGAGGATCACAATAAAAGTTCTTGTATAACTTATCTGTGTTCATGAAAATATTTAAGAAATTAAACAAAATTATCCGCAGCAAATTAAATAACCAAAGATAAAAAAATAAACTTGTGCTACTGATTCAGAAGTTTAAAATGTCATTAGAAATGTGAAGAATTTATATTAAATTATTATTATTCAAAAATAAAATCGAAAGGTAAAGCATATTTAGACCTAATTTCAATGAAAATTTGATCACTCACACCGCAATAACCTCCCAAGTTGTCAATGTATTGATATAAATATTAATTTGATTTCAACATAAAGCTCACATTACTTTCCCCGTTTCCCAACAGCGCAGCAAAGCGTTAAATTTTCTCTGTTTTTATCTTAAAATTCCATGCAGCGCCTCTTCTCTTCGGAAGAGGAATGTAAACAAACAAAGAGCAAAAGGAAAGAGGAAAAGGAATGTAATAGTATTGTTCCATCTTTTATATGGAGCGATAATTAATTCTCAGATAGAAGAAATCGTGCAATTTTACATCGTAATTATATTTCCAATTAGTGCTGTAATATTTATTACATTTGGCGGTTGTTCGGATTAAAATTAGGGATATTAAAAAGCAGATAAAGTCTACGGATATTGCTAAGAATATTTCATTTACTTTTCTATTCATGAAGTTCCATTAAAAACTCTCCAATTGAAAAAGAATTAATTACTTAAATATCTGATCTAGAAAACAGAATAAATCAGTTTTAATTTATTAATAAAATTAGTAACTTATAATCAATGTTACCTTACGAATATTAATTTGATTCATATTTATTATATATTTGTACAATAACTATACAATAAAGAAAACAATGATACTTTCAATTTTACTCTAAGATAGTGTTTCGTTATTTTTCAACAAAATAGATAGATGTTTTCAAATATATTGTTGTAGCTTACATTATTGGCTTAATCATTTTGAATAAATTGTAAGAAAAAGATTGCATTGTAAATATTCATTTTTAGACACAGAATTGAAAAAAATAAAAAAATGAAAGGTAAAACTAAAAATATTAAACATTTAGCCTCTCTAGCGGTAAATTTTTGAGCTACAAATAGGATACAAAAATAATCAGTATTTTAAGATTTTAAAGTATATATAAATGAATCAAAAATACATGTCTTGTGTTTATCTTGCAAATGAGCGATATTACGATGGAACTATTAAAGTATCTTGAATGTATAACTGATAGAGAGTGAATGATATTCCTTTTCATAACAATCGTTATCGTTGATAATATTATCGGTTTTCAATAGTGACAAGTATACTAACGACCAAAATATTGGTAAGGTATCTAGTCAAGTAGAAAAAATATCGCTTGAATTGCTTTCTAAATATCGACTGTAAGCAAATTATTTTATTGTAGAATATTAATGAGTGATTAATTTATTAGTAAAAATAATTAATGACATTCTTTTTAAATTTGAGAAAGATTTTAATCTTTGTATATTTGTTATTATCATCGGAGCATCTATATTGTTTATCTCCCAATATACTTACCATAACTTATAATTGATCAGGATATTTTTGGTACATATGAAAATTTCCACAGTCAATATTGTCACCATTGACTGAAACTTTGGTTGCTCTCAACAACCAACCAAATATGATATTGCTGCTAAAATATAGCGACGAGCTGCAATCCATTTCATAGAGAGAATGTCTTCCTTCAACAGTTAGGAAATAGCAAATAAAAACTTATTTACAATTTCCTGTCTTATTTAGACAAGATGGCGATACATATTGACATTACTAATACTAATATTTAGTTATTAATACATTAATAGTTACTAATATTTTTTTACTACAGTTATTAAATTCTGTGTAACAAAAATATTAAAGTAACTAATATTAAGAGCATAAGATAACTTATGGTGAAACCGAAATAAAAAAAAAAATTCTTCAAGGAAAAACTCCCTAACTCGTATTTCAAGATGAATGAAAAGTGTATTCAATTTTTAATAGGAGGCTTGCATTTTCTGTTCTCTCATGCGCCACAGAGCAAATACAGTTTGTTTGTGTTATTGTTTGCGTGTTGTTTTGTTTCACAAAGTCTCTATTGAAGGCAACAGACGCAAACTTTGCTGTTGTTTGCCTAAGAAGATTGTTTCCCTTGGTATTCGCTCCACGGTAATTTCTCGTGTAGTTTCAGCTATGATGAATGGTTGAAAAAGAATAGAAACTATTTTGTAAGATGGATATGATGCGCCGTAGAAAGTTCATGTAGATGTATGAAACTTCATTTTTAAACAAGCTATTGAATCTTGTAAGTGTTTCCTTATGGTACTCTTTACTGTATTTTATTAAATATAAAACTAAATAAAACATTTTTCGTGGTATCGCGAACTCTTCAATTCATAAATGTTTGGTACTATTTAATGTAACATTTTGTAACAAAGCTAATAGGGTAAACGTTTGAGTTTGTTTTTAGTTTTTGTGTTCCCACCATTACTTTCTCTCTGGGTATTTAATACTTTAATTACCTGCAACAAGGAGTTGTCTACCTAAGGTTGAGGTGATGTAGTTTTTTAACGCTGATTGTTCCTTATGACGATCTTACCTTCCATTCATCTTCATGATTTATTTCTCTGAACAGAAGACATAAATCTCGTGACAGATAATGCATGCCTCAGGGGCGGATTCTTTAATCTCTCCCTGCATTCCTCGTCTCCTTCGCTTGCTGCAGATTTATTCAAATCCGTTCCTACGTACTCTACACTCTGGTGAAATGCCTTCACTTTATAAATATGTAAGAGAATTCTCTTGCTCTCATTCAGTCATTAACGGAAAGAAATGTTAATTTCTAGAAATTTAAAAATTTAAGAATTACGTGATTAATTCACGTATTTTCCAATTTTTTTCCATTCAAATAAAATGAAACGTTAAATCATTTTGGTTCGATTGTTCTGTCTCATTGTGACTGACTAATCAAAATTCCATAATATTTGAAAACTTTTCTCATTTCCTATTGAACTCTGAATCTATTTTCTAGAAATTGAAACAGAAACGATAGATTTGAATATATGACCTACCTATTCTCAACAGGTAGGTCACATATCCCTTATTATGAAGTAGTCACGAGTAGTACACCGTAGATATATGCTCAGTGTAACACTACTTACAATGAATATCCCACAGCAGAGTTCCAATGTTAATTCCCAAAGATAACTTGTACGTAACTGCTATTATTGCTACTGAATCACAGTTTTGAGGCTTGAGAAACAAAACAGTCACCTCAAAGATTAGCATTTGAGTCACTGTACTCAGTCTCATCACTGAGGTAGAACTTCTGGATTCTGGGATTACTTGAAATGGTACACGATAACATGTAGGGAAATGTGCTTAGATTCTTCAGAAAAAAGTAAATTGCAACTATTGAATACAGTTCTTCAGTATTAGTATAGTTTGCCGTATCAAGATAGTTTATTTTATCGATAGTACGGTAAGGTAGATAAGGCCCCTAATGTGGCACCTGAATATCTGCATCACTTCAGTCACGGTGATATTCGCATCAGTGTTCATTTTTCTGATAGAGCTAAAAGGCGCAATGATCTGAGTCTGGAAGCCGAAGTAGATTGTGTCTCATTTGCATAACTCATTCCATGAGGATTAGTGTCTACTTTCATATTAATGTTAGACAAAACATTCAATATCATAAATATGTTTTTTTGTGCATTTGTTTGCATGATATAACTGGAATGGAATATTTATAATCATAATTCCTCTTTTAAATTTAAAGTTGCATTAGAGGAAGTTCAAAAAGAAAATATAAAGATATTTCAATTATAAGATCTTCATATTCTCAATTTTGTTAATTATTATTATTAATCATGTGATTTTTTATATAATTAAAAAAATTCAATATATATAAATAAAAACCGTTCAAATAGTTGATAAAATTGTCTAAATTACACAGAGAAAATTATATTTCATTCATATTAAAGTGATTTTCATTTTTTTAATCATAGGTGGATATTTCCAAATATTGTCGCAGCGTTACAGCCAAACTGACCACTTTTGGTGCTAATTCTACTTTGGCGTAACTGCGCAGAACTACTCTGGGTACCTGCTCCTATTTGCCTAGCGCGCTGCCTAACTTCAGACCGCGTATCCGAAGTTAGACAGCGCGCTAGGCAATTATATGTATAATTGTTCAATATTGAGACTTTGTGATTAACTTTCAAAACATTTCAATTTGAAGATGTGTTGTGGATAATTCTGCTAAATGAAATATAGTATATGTTATTGGCCATCCACTAAATATATCTTAAATTAACAATTTGCATTTTTTATTTCAGTCAGTAGATTCAGTCAGGCTCTAAATTCACTTTCTAATTTCAGACTAAATTATGTAATATCTCATTCTCAATTTTCTCTTTCCATTACTAGGCTCTAAATTCACTTTCTAATTTCAGACTAAATTATGTAATATCTCATTCTCAATTTTCCCTTTCCATTACTAGGCTCTAAATTCACTTTCTAATTTCAGACTAAATTATGTAATATCTCATTCTCAATTTTCTCTTTCCATTACTAGGCTCTAAATTCACTTTCTAATTTCAGACTAAATTATGTAATATCTCATTCTCAATTTTCTCTTTCCATTACTAGGCTCTAAATTCACTTTCTAATTTCAGACTAAATTATATAATATCTCATTCTCAATTTTCCCTTTCCATTACTAGGCTCTAAATTCACTTTCTAATTTCAGACTAAATTATATAATATCTCATTCTCAATTTTCTCTTTCCATTGCTAGGCTCTAAATTCACTTTCTAATTTCAGACTAAATTATATAATATCTCATTCTCAATTTTTTCTTTCCATTACTAGGCTCTAAATTCACTTTCTAATTTCTGAGTCTTCATTCTCACTCCAATCTTTGGAAATTATTAACACTGAAGAAAACCACCAGTGAGATTTAAGCTCCTCAAATTCAGGACACATTTTAGCCACAAGTCAAAAGTTGATGTTAACATTATATATTAAAGCTAATTTATTCACCAAAGGAATATATTATCATTGGAACTTATTAGGAGTGAAATTGAGCGAGTTTATGTTAATAGGGAAATGATTTAGAATTTGATATCATTGCGTTATTTTGTAAAGAATATAAGGCCTCAATTTTATTTCAAAACATTATGTCTATTATTGCTTATAGTACAACAAAGTCACAGTGTTTAGTTATATATATAAAAATTTAGTATATATTATATGTATAGTCTTTATTATATATATAATTTTTCTCCATACAATTTCTTGTTGTCATTCAATAAATCAAACATAAGAAAGAAGGCATCTTTTTTCCCTAATAAATATAGGTATCTATTTCTCTGTTACTTTCTTTCAGCTCCTAAAAAGACATATTTTATTGCTGCTTCTTTTGGATTTGATCCAAATTGAATTATCAGATAAATTTATCATGACTGGACACCAGAATTGAATTAGTTTGAGATTCTGTAGTAATAATATGTATTAATAGGAAAACTCCTGTGAGAATGTATATGTATTGGTAAGTTGCTGATTGCGACAAAGGCTGAAGAATTGCGACAAAGGATCTACAACTTATACCCTCTATAATATTAGCCATTTTGATTTCATTTTTTATGATTTCAAATCTAGATCAATAGGTTCCCAATAATTGGTCTGAAATTTTATCGTTCTATGTTTTTACCTCACTCACTATTTAAATAGAGATGAACCCATTTGTGTAATTTATCTTCTGGCGTAAAGAAAACATAGAAAGGAGTTGTTAACTCATTTGTTGTCAGTGGTAATTTATTGGCACTGCAAGAAGTCCATTATTTGTAATGGTTCCTCTGGAGTGGAAAGCCACTGGGGCAGTTTGAGGAGGAAGAAATTACTCTCTTTGCCTCGTCAGTGAGGAAATATTGACATTGTAACCATTCATGGTGAAAAAAAAAATGTTTATTTAGATATTTATTTTCTTATTGGTAATACATAATAATATCATTGTATGATATTATTTATGAAATTCAATTATTATAGAAGATTGTTTCAAAATTTACGCATGGAATTTTAAGGCAGATAAATGACGCCTTGCCATCTGACTGCAATTGTAAAGCATTGATGTTGTAGTAAATTGATTTTGTTGATATTATTAATACTAATTCATTAATTTTATCAATTTAAGAATATTTACTACTTAATACTTTGATGTTAGATTTTATGCAAATGTTTTAACTTCATCTGAATGTAGAGTTGTTCTCTCTATTGCCCCGCCTCATTCAGTTTTTGACTCCCAGATGGCGCTGATTGGAGCTTTTGGTCTTCACAGACCTAACTAGAGACTAAAAATCTCACTGACTTTATCACAAACTTTGATGACGAAGAAAAAGAGAGAATTTTAACCAAAGTCTCTCGGTAGTTGGAAATTCAAAATCAAATCAAGGAACAGTACAACTTTGGATAAGAAGGAGAAAAGAATAAGATTTAATTTTGATTGGCTTATCTTATTGCAGTTATTGTAATATGACTTTTCGTTTTATTATATAGTGAATATTTCTTTTACGTATACGTTGATGTTTGAAAAGTTTTTGCTTTCCTTATTATGGCTGGAATGAGTTTTCCACCGGTTTAAGTTATGTTGATGAAGGAGTTACAGAGCAGAAAATTATGGCTATAAAATAAGGATGCATTGGAATTACTGCTTAATGAGCGATTTTGCTGCTTTCGAATCTATGAGTCTGACTTCCCAATTATTGTATCTATTTTTCAAATTAATTTAATTTATTGAAAGGAGAAAATAAGAAGAATAATCTATTATATAATAAAATTATTTCATATTCTATTCCTAAATCTCCAGAAAGAAAATATATATCATTAAAATAATTTAAAAAAGTTTCATGTTATGAATATGATTCATCTGTGAGTTTATATACACTTTTTTGGAAGTTGCTGAAGCTTAATGTAAAGTTGTACATCACGAGAGTTCTCCAGCCTCATTTACTCTAATAGATCTCTTTGGAAGTACTCCCACCTACTCCAGAGTAATAATCTGTTAAAGTTAGCAGTGGAGTACCTAACTAACTTGTCTTCATTATTATTCTTAGGCTGAAGATATTCACAGTGGTTTGAACTTACAGAGACAGGCAGATGCTCTTAGTAAATTATGGAGTCAAATTTTAAACTTCGTTATAGTTGGAGATGATGGAAATGTTGGTTAGAGGAGCAACAAGGAAGAAAATATTTTAGAATATAGAATTAAATATAGGGGGGGGGGGGGATTTTTATGGTGCTTATATCCTATATCATTCGTGAATTATATTGAAAATAACTTTAAAACGAAGATAATCCTTTGAAAGTTTAATAGTCTATCGCAAGAAAGAATATAAGAAAGGCAATTGTTCATTTGTTTTAAATGATAATTCTAATGAATTCCCTGCTTCATCATTGATTCTGACCGAAAGCATAAAATATAGTTAGAGCGAACTAGAAGAATGTGGTGTACGTGCCCTTTGGCTAGAATTCTAATTTCCTCTCGATAGAAAATGAATGGCCCAATTTTTTAATTCTTAGGTGGATATTTCCCTTCCAATATCAGCAACTCATCGACTGAAATTATTGACTAATTTGGAGAACCATTAACAATGGAATGAAAGCTTCAGTATTTAGTGATATATTACAGAATTGAGAAAATTGTGAGTATAATTTTGATTATTTACGTTACTAGTTATTATCTTCGCTTCAATGTTCGATGTCTATTCATAAGACTGTATAGAATTACTCATACACTGTGCAGCTATAACGCAAATAATTTAAATCTTCTGTTTTTCTTACTTTGCTCATTTGTAGGAGTTAATTATAATGATTATTGTTCGTAAATACTCAAAAATGACTGATAATTAATAATATTCCTTAATTATCAATATGTCTTAGGTTTTTAGCTAATTACATTTAACAATCATAGAAACTCTTAAGAAACTCTAAACATCAATATATTATATTTTCCTTCGCCATTGGAATAAATAAAATCTCTACCTGACTCATTAACGAAAAGGCTCTAATTATTTATTGTGAATTAACAAACAAACAATTAGGCAAAGTAGACACAGCTGCCGCTGTCTCTTCCGTCGGAATCGGAATGACTTTTACCGGAAAAAATGTTTGGCTCGAGTAAACAAAACGACTGAATCGAACAAATCAACCAAATATGAGCGTGCAAACACTTTATTGAGTTTACAAACACTTTAGTGAGTGTACAAACACTTTAGTGAGTGTACAGACACTTTAGTGAGTGTATAAAAACACATTGGTAAGTGTATAAAACACTTCAGTAAGTGTACAAACACTTTAGTAAGTGTACAAACACTTTAGTCAGTTTAAACACACGTTTCTAAGTGTGTTAACACTCTAGTGAGTGTAAAAACTTTAATGAGTGTAAACAGACGCTTCTAAGTGTACAGACCTTTCAGTAAGTGTGCAAATACTTCAATAAGTGTACTATTACACTTAGAACTCTGTGCACGCCGCTCTCAGAGTTACTTTTAACTGCTGAGACGCTGCTCTCAGAGTCACTTTTAACTGCCAAGTTGCTGCTCTCAGAGTCACTTCTAACTGCCAAGACGCTGCTCTCAGAGTCACTTTTAACTGCCAAGACGCTGCTCTCAGAGTCACTTCTAACTGCCAAGACGCTGCTCTCAGAGTCACTTTTAACTGCCGAGACGCTGCTCTCAGAGTCACTTTTAACTGCTGAGACGCTGCTCTCAGAGTCACTTTTAACTGCCAAGTTGCTGCTCTCAGAGTCACTTCTAACTGCCAAGACGCTGCTCTCAGAGTCACTTTTAACTGCCAAGACGCTGCTCTCAGAGTCACTTCTAACTGCCAAGACGCTGCTCTCAGAGTCACTTTTAACTGCCGAGACGCTGCTCTCAGAGTCACTTTTAACTGCCAAGACGCTGCTCTCAGAGTCACTTTTAACTGCCAAGACGCTGCTCTCAGAGTCACTTCTAACTGCCAAGACGCTGCTCTCAGAGTCACTTTTAACTGCTGAGATGCTGCTCTCAGAGTCACTTTTAACTGTAGAGACGCTGCTCTCAGAGTCACTTTAAACTGCTGAGACGCTGCTCTCAGAGTCACTTTTAACTGCTGAGACGCTGCTCTCAGAGTCACTTTTAACTGCTGAGACGCTGCTCTCAGAGTCACTTTTAACTGCTGAGACGCTGCTCTCAGAGTCACTTTTAACTGCTGAGACGCTGCTCTCAGAGTCACTTTTAACTGCTGAGACGCTGCTCTCAGAGTCACTTTTAACTGCTGAGACGCTGCTCTCAGAGTCACTTTTAACTGCTGAGACGCTGTTCTTTGGCGCTATAATCCTACATAAAAATGACAGAATTATGACATCAAATAGGCTTAGTTAAATGCAAACAAACAATTCTGTGATAGTAACTTTTTCTTGTCTCAAATGAATACATTTATTGGGCTGCAACAATGGCTGCATGTGATTTTCTGCTGCAGTTGCAATATATAAACATTTTCTCAGGAATTATTTCGCTCTTGGCAACAAAAATGGAAATTGTTACATAATGTAAAAAGAAACTCGTGGAGCTGATGGAAATATATTAACAGGAGATATAAACGAGGAAACTTTGTGATGTTTATATGTACTAAAAGAGATATGTATTATGCACCGTTTCTTGAAATTAATGTCCATAGGAGCATAGTATAAAATAGTTTGTACAAGTTATGAGGTTATGGTTAACTTCTTAATTTAATGATATTTAAAAATTTAAATATAATTTTCTTAATCTGCATCCAGAAAGACTAACTTTAAACATTCAAAATATGAACAAAGTGTATTTCATTGAATGATCATTTTGTGTATTATAATTTTAGGCAATATATAAATAAATAATGAATTTTTTTATCATAAAAATTTTTTATGAAAAAAATGTATAAAATTATATAAAATTATTTTTATATACCTAATATTTTTCATAATCATTTTTCGTAAAATTTTTATGAATAATTTAGTTCAATTTTTTTATATAATTAAAAAAAAATTATATACTTTTTATTTCATATAATTCACATAATTCTATTTTACAATAATTTAATTCATAGTTGCAAACTTTCAGCGTGTGTTTCTAGCGTTAATTCTCTACAGGACAGATCGTCACTCCCGTAAAAAGGGAAAAAAGTCCACTGTCCAGCAGTTGAGTGTTCCCTCTCTTCAAAATGAAGTGTAATTTAGCGTGTTTGTATACGGGCTGATGTATTACGTCCTTTAGGCAACACTGACATTGCAGATGATTGATGCTGCACGGATTTAACCGACAAATTTAAATAGGGAATTAGGGGATATCTCACAGGAGAAATAATATTGCAAGAACGGATTAGATTACGAAAAATGATGTATTGAATGTAAATTATGCCATTTATGCCATAAGGAAATTATATTTTATACGATATGCCCGATCATTACCAATACTCAAAGTTGTTTATTGATTTGTGTATTTGGTTAGCTAAATAACTAAATAATTATCCAATTTATAGTATAAAATGTGAAATATAAAATTGAAAAACTAAATATCTCTTTTCTAGGCAATATATTTTCTGTAATTGATTTCAATTAAATATTTACATGATTCACTATCTGTGATTGGGCAAATGACATGAAAATCAGAAAATGTTGTATTAGTGCCATCTTCTTAATATACTTAAGTATAATTACTTAATTCAAAACAAATAGTTAAATATAAACTAAAAGTATTAATAAATATATAGCCGCTATAGATCGTTTTATCTCACTACAGTAATTATTACTTTGTTTTAAAACAAAACGAAGTCTCTACTTTTTGTGAGTTGCCAACAGAAACTAAGCTCCTCACTGCAGGTATCTATTTGAGCCAAGGATTTATTTGGTGGCTGGAAAAATGATTTTTTTGGCGCAGAGTTGAAAATCTCTTCAGAGAGAAACGAAAAATTTGAATGTCAAGAATTCGACAAATGTTGACTGATTTTGAGTTGGAGATGATTAGGACATTGAGATGTTATTAGATTATTAGGAAATTGAGAGGTTGTTAGATAATTAGGACATTGAGATGTTATTAGATAATTAGGACATTGAGATGTTATTAGATAATTAGGACATTG
Source organism: Caprella mutica (assembly GCA_947561585.1). Taxonomy (NCBI): domain Eukaryota; kingdom Metazoa; phylum Arthropoda; class Malacostraca; order Amphipoda; family Caprellidae; genus Caprella; species Caprella mutica. The sequence continues at coordinate 21,799 of CANNZV010001044.1, forward strand.
AGATGTTATTAGATAATAAGGACATTGAGATGTTATTAGATTATTAGGAAATTGAGATGTTGTTAGATAATTAGGACATTGAGATGTTATTAGATGATTAGGACATTGAGATGTTATTAGTTTATTAGGAAATTGAGAGGTTGTTAGATAATTAGGACATTGAGATGTTATTAGATAATTAGGACATTGAGATGTTATTAGATAATTAGGACATTGAGATGTTATTAGATAATAAGGACATTGAGATGTTATTAGATAATTAGGATATTGAGATGTTATTAGATAATTAGGACATTGAGAGGTTATTAGACAATTAGGACATTGAGAGGTTGTTAGATAATTAGGACATTGAGATGTTATTAGATAATTAGGGCATTGAGATGTTATTAGATAATTAGGACATTGAGAGGTTGTTAGATAATTAGGATATTGAGATGTTATTAGATAATTAGGACATTGAGATATCATTAGATAATTAGGACATTGAGATGTTATTAGATAATTAGGACATTGAGATGTTATTAGATAATTAGGACATTGAGAGGTTATTAGATAATTTATTATTTTTTTTTATTCATAAATATCTTATTTTATTACTTAGTTTGTAACATAATTTGTTGAACTGTCGCCTGAAGTTAATGAAATATTTTCTAATGAATTATTCAAATTTATATTTTAGTCTTCAAGAATTTGTTACTCACACTAAATACTAGCCATTAGAATCGAATAGTTAAATTATTTCATATTTATTGTATTTTTCCATGAAATTTTCATGAAAACACACATGTTCATTGACACAAGTGTACAAATAGTATTCCCCAAATAGTTTGCCTGTTTCAAGAAGATAAATAAGTTGAATTGCCTTAAATTCCTGGAGACAAAGTTTGTCTTTGGAAAAGTTGAGAAACTCAGTGGAACTTAAACCACCTTTGGAAAAGTGGAAAGAAAACTATTTGAATATAGATAGTGTTATCACTTTTCTTAATCGAAACATCACTTATATTAATATAATCATCACTTTTCTTAATCAAATCATCACTTTTAATAATCAAATCATCACTTTTCTTAATCAAAGCATCACTAACATCATCCTCATTCCTCAATCACATTTCTCATAACATCATTAAACAAAAACCTTAGTCACATTCAAAACTAGTCTGTAAATTCTCTGTAAATATTCCCTTCTCTCCTCATTGTCTCTCTGACTCTCACGTGGAGAGGTTCTCTCTCCTCTTTGTCTCTCTGACTCTCACGTGGAGAGGTTCTCTCTCTTCATTATCTCTCTGACTCTCACGTGGATAGGTTCTCTCTCCTCTTTGTCTCTCTGACTCTCACGTGGAGAGGTTCTCTCTCCTCATTGTCTCTCTGACTCTCACGTACAGAGGTTCTCTCTCCTCATTATCTCTCTGACTCTCACGTGGAGAGGTTCTCTCTCCTCTTTGTCTCTCTGACTCTCACGTGGAGAGGTTCTCTCTCCTCTTTGTCTCTCTGACTCTCACGTGGAGAGGTTCTCTCTCCTCATTGTCTCTCTGACTCTCACGTACAGAGGTTCTCTCTCCTCATTATCTCTCTGACTCTCACGTGGAGAGGTTCTCTCTCCTCTTTGTCTCTCTGACTCTCACGTGGAGAGGTTCTCTCTCCTCTTTGTCTCTCTGACTCTCACGTGGAGAGGTTCTCTCTCCTCTTTGTCTCTCTGACTCTCACGTGGAGAGGTTCTCTCTCCTCTTTGTCTCTCTGACTCTCACGTGGAGAGGTTCTCTCTCCTCATTGTCTCTCTGACTCTCACGTACAGAGGTTCTCTCTCCTCATTATCTCTCTGACTCTCACGTGGAGAGGTTCTCTCTCCTCTTTGTCTCTCTGACTCTCACGTGGAGAGGTTCTCTCTCCTCTTTGTCTCTCTGACTCTCACGTGGAGAGGTTCTCTCTCCTCATTGTCTCTCTGACTCTCACGTACAGAGGTTCTCTCTCCTCATTATCTCTCTGACTCTCACGTGGAGAGGTTCTCTATCCTCTTTGTCTCTCTGACTCTCACGTGGAGAGGTTCTCTCTCCTCTTTGTCTCTCTGACTCTCACGTGGAGAGGTTCTCTCTCCTCATTGTCTCTCTGACTCTCACGTACAGAGGTTCTCTCTCCTCATTATCTCTCTGACTCTCACGTGGAGAGGTTCTCTCTCCTCTTTGTCTCTCTGACTCTCACGTGGAGAGGTTCTCTCTCCTCTTTGTCTCTCTGACTCTCACGTGGAGAGGTTCTCTCTCCTCATTGTCTCTCTGACTCTCACGTACAGAGGTTCTCTCTCCTCATTATCTCTCTGACTCTCACGTGGAGAGGTTCTCTATCCTCTTTGTCTCTCTGACTCTCACGTGGAGAGGTTCTCTCTCCTCTTTGTCTCTCTGACTCTCACGTGGAGAGGTTCTCTCTCTGACTCTCACGTGGAGAGGTTCTCTCTCCTCTCTGACTCTCATTAACTATGACTGAACAAACTTTTTCTCTGAAGTTACTATGCATATTCAATTTTCTCAATGATACTTAGGAACTTAAAATTAAAAAAACAATTGATTTAAGAATTTTTATTCATTCTATCCTCTATCTATGATAATATCTTGGGTAAGTTCTAAGTTATAGGATGGCTTCACATTTTGGATCATATAGTATAAAAAATTATTATTTTAATTGGTATCCATGATACCTGCAGGTATCATGGATACACATTATTAACAGCTTACAAAGTTGAATTATCTAATTAGACTGTGCAGTGACTATATAGATATAATAGTTGTAACTATCGATACACTTACAGTATCGAGACACCTATACAATATACATGTAAAGACAATAACTAAATCCTAGCAGATGTGTGTCGTGCGCTTGCACGACATCTGTAAATCTGTAAATTTATATCAATTTCAACCTCTAATATCGTTATCACTGGTGATTAAAGGAGTTAGCTAGGAGTATTTAAAATAACAGTTAATTTTAACCCTAATGAGTTTGACTATCAGAATGTATCGGAAGGTTTGACTATGTGTTCAAAAACACATGTCTTTTTTATAAACCTACAGTACTGTATTTTTTCACTGGTTGTTAGTATATATACTAAAAATACATAGGTAAATAAATTATTGGCAACTGAAAGAGCAGAGCTGTGATTGGGTGGAGTGTGACCCAATCACAGCTCGCACATATGTGTGTTCTCCATAAAAAATGGACTGAATTGTGTTTAGAAGCTACCAAACTATATATCTACGCTGCCACACATCACCACATTACAATTAATTTTCGTGATTTACGCCGATACGAGAATATTTTAAACTTTTAAATACAAAAATATATTTGGTATTTATTATGTAGAAGCAAAGTCAAGAAAGGTATATACATTTAAAGGGATGCCATGAAATATATAAATAATTTAAAAACATCTTAGCTGTGATAGTTTTAAATAATTAATGATATATATTTTGTTACTGATTGTCAGTCATTAGTAACTTAAATAGTAAAATCTGTAGACACATTTGTATTTTTCTTATCAATATGATATTTGTGAAAGCTTTGAGATTACTAAAATGGTAATATAATCTGAAAATAAGTAGCATTGGTTTATTGCAAAATGGTTATTTGTTAAATTTATACTATTATTAGCTTTTATAGATTTAACTCATTAAAAGACTATGTATAATTATAAATTCTGAGTCTACTAAATGATCAAATTTAAAATGGATGATGAAATTTTCTGTGTTTTAAAGCCAATCTTCATTCTTATCACTAGAGAATGGATTTTTTTGTGTTAAAATTTTGTATCTCGTTGTAATAATAACTCATGCATATAAATGGAAATATTATCACCACGCTCTTAAAATTGACGGTCACTTTGCCCTGTAAAATGTCCCATTATTATTCACTGAGAATTTGCATAGGTATATGGGAAAACTTCTATCAAAATGTAGAGTGAAATAAGAGCATACAAAATTGGGTCCAGGACATTTCGTCCAACAGACATTTCATCCAACAGATATTTCGTCCACGGACAATTCTTCCACGAATTGCTTTATTTGTATTTTAAAATGTGTATGGAATGTATTTCATAAATTTTTCACTATTACATTAATAGCCAGGTGTAAATATAAAGTATTAAAATAATGATTTTTTACCTTAATGAACTTATTTTAATATAATAAATATAATAATTTTTCCATTAAATCAACTATTTGCCTAGTATATATATTTGTTTATGTTCTCTTAAGTTGATCAGTGAAATCATTATTCATAATTCTATAGAAGTGATAATTAATAAAAATACAATTAAAAACAATTTTCTCTTAGAGAATATATTCATATAAACTCTCTTTCATTTGTAGTTTCAATAGAATTCTTTGGTATATTTCCATATCAATGTTATTCATATTTTCTTTTTTGCAGTAACGAGTTTGACTGAAAAGTGAATTAATTTTGAGCTGAATGGAGTCCTGAGAATATTAATTTGCTGTCTTTCTTTAATTAAATATTAATGAATGAAAATACTACGCCCGATAAGGTATAGATAATTTAAAATAGAGGTACACTAGGAATTGGAGAATCTTTATTCTCTAACTTTTTTAATAAATGAAATGCAAACATACCTTATATATAATGCCATTTTTAAAAGTAAATTACAGGTGGAAAATTTTCCTCATTTAACGCACAATCAAAACTTCGAAGATTTGTTATTATGAATTTTAAAAGTTTTTGTTTTTTCATTTGGAAGTTCCTAACTTTAAGTCTAAACAACATTAGGCCAAACTTTTCAGTTGTTCCATCATAACGTCCGATGAGATGGAAATTGAGTCAACATTCACTGTGCAAACATTGAGTTGTATGTTAGCATCTGCCTGTTCGTAGCCTTTGATAGAAATATATAAGAAAAACTAATAATTAGTGGTCATGTGGCTACTGGTCAGACTAATATTAATAATTAAAAACAATCATAGTTTCGACTTTTGAGAGCAAAAAATAATCATGTTAAATCAGTATATATATACTCATAATAAGTACTTGCATTATATAAACCCATTATATTTATTGAATTCTCTTTGGATGAACAACAGGTATTGTACTATTTACAATTAATTAAAGAAACTAAAAAAATCAGGTCACTTATTCTATCGCATCTCGTATAGAAAAATCCTAGACCGTACACAGTACACAATGTTGACTGATTCTGCTTAGTCAGCAATAAATGATTCTTTTGTCATTGGAATTTTTGTAAATTTGCAGAACAGAATCTACTTGATATCAAAAGTTTATAGATGAATTATTATAACTAAACTCACTCGATATTTTTCTGTTAAAATACTTTATTTTACGTAATTCAGATTGTTTTCAAATCGGTAACTCATTTCATAAACCATTTAGTTTTATGAAATTTAGTTATTTTGGAGCAAGTTAAGATAATGGACCAGGGTCCGATATCTTAACTTGGTTAAATTCTGGTCCGTTATCTTTACTAGCTTCATTTCTGTTCCGTTATCTTTACTTTGTAAATTTCTTAACATTGAAACAAACAATAATTGGAATTAGAATAGTATTTTAGAATCATAGATACCATATCAAAGGATTTATTTTTATTTTCTAATTACATGTTCTTCACAATCTTAAAATGGATCGTTCATATTACTGCAAGAAAAACTAAAGGAAATATATATTAAAACTAATGGAAACTATGTTTATTTCATCAATTCTTTCAATTACCATATTTCTGGTCCGTGACCTTTACTAGCTCCATTATTTTTTATTTGATAATAATTCTATTGTTTCACACATATGATCATTTAATCAATTGAAATGTTCTATTTTCTCTCCATATGTGTATAAATAATAACAATGAAATCAATAGTGAACTAGATACAAATTTCATAAAGTTTTTATTATAACTTTGATAAATAAAAAAGATGAATTATAAACATTGTAGAGTAAGGTATTATTCCCACAACTCATAATGGTGAAGAGTTCCGTACTTTAGTGATGAAATTACCCGATCCGAGAAGATGAACGAGTCTAATGTTCTCACTCGGACTAGAAAGACTAACTTTTATCAGCTGCTCAGCTGAAAAGATTAATTATTTTTGCCGGACTTTGAAATTGACCTCAAAATGACTATTAAAATCGTGACTTGAAATTAGTTCATCCTACGATTCAATTTTGTAATAATTTCTTAATTTTTCATTTCATATTTTCGCATATTAATATATCATTAATATATGCAAATATTTTTAACACATTTGCAAATGATAAATTTCAGTAAATTTATATTTAAAATTTTAGTAAGTTTATATTAAAAATTTCAGTAAATTTATATTTAAAATTTTAGTAAATTTATATTTAAAATTTTAGTAAATTTATATTAAAAATTTTAGTCAATTTATATTTAAAATTTTAGTCAATTTATATTAAATTTTTTTGTCAATTTATATTTTAAATTTTAGTAAATTTATATTTAAAATTTTAGTCAATTTATATTTAAAATTTTAGTCAATTTATATTTAAAATTTTAGTCAATTTATATTTAAAATTTTAGTCAATTTATATTTAAAATTTTAGTCAATTTATATTTAAAATTTTTGTCAATTTATATTTTAAATTTTAGTAAATTTATATTTAGAATTTTAGTAAATTTATATTAAAATTTTTAGTAAATTTATATTCAAAATTTTAATAAATTCATATTTAGAATTTTAGTAAATTTATATTCAAAATTTTAGTAAATTTATATTTAAAATTTTAATAAATTCATATTTAGAATTTTAGTAAATTTATATTTAAAATTTTAGTAAATTCATATTTAGAATTTTAGTAAATTTATATTTAAAATTTTAGTAAATTTATATTCAAAATTTTAATAAATTCATATTTAGAATTTTAGTAAATTTATATTTAAAATTTTAGTAAATTCATATTTAGAATTTTAGTAAATTTATATTTAAAATTTTAGTAAATTTATATTTAAAATTTTAGTAAATTTATATTTAAAATTTTAGTAAATTTATATTTAAAATTTTAGTAAATTTATATTTAAAATTTTAGTAAATTTATATTTAAAATTTTAGTAAACTTATATTTTAAATTTTAGTAAATTATATATTTTAAATTTTGTAATTTAAATTTTTTGTAATTTGTAATTTTTGTAATTTTAATTTTTTGTACATTAACAGTACAAGGAAATCGGATCATAACTCAGAAGCATATAGAAGTCATTTTGACTCATTCCCACTGTAAGACAAGGTTTATTGAGCAATCAATAGCGAAAAAAAACACATTAAAATATAAATTAGTTCAGATAATAACTCATAATGATTTAGCTTGAGAAGGATTTGCTCTATATAACTCGCTCTACATAATTCACTTTGTATATCCAGAAAGTAATCTTTGATTAATTTCCTGAGTTTGTGCAATGAAATTATATTACTATTTTATCGGAACAATATCTGCCTTTCATTAGATAGGACTAAGGTGCCTGTAAAGCTTCACCCTGAACTATAAAAACTTGACACTAAATTACACAGTATAACCAAAACATGAGGATTCATAAAGGAACATTTAGTCCGAAGATTCAAGAGCAACCTACATAAAAGAATCGTTAAATAAAAGAATCGTTATTCATTAATACAATAACTCAAGAAAGACTAATGCAAAACAGTAAAAATATACAATACCTACAAAATCCCACACAACCCAAAATCAATTATTAATTAAAAGCAGTAAAACAATTAAACACAAACTGAAACTAATTATAAGTTCAAAGAAGTAAGAGAGTTAAACACAAAGCAAAATGAATTATTAGTTCAAAGTAGTAATAGTCTAGAATAATATTACAACACAAGAGAATATGAGAAAAAGAGAAGTTGAATAATTTTCTCTTAAATAGAGCTAGACTCATTACGGTATTATTTTGAGGAGGTAGAATATTCCAAAGCGATACAGTAGCATACAGGAAATATCTCTGAGACAGCGTCCTCTTTTACTTAGGCACAACTATACTGTTTATTCCCTCATAGTGGTCATGTACTACCATGTGTCCGATAAGAATGAGTGTGCTATGATTTTCATGTAAAATAACAGAATCTGTGATGGGTTAAAGTGAGTCGTTGATAATTGAGAAGATGTATCCTAACCAGTTTTTTGTTAGCAATGCAAATTTAATTTATCGAATCTCTCGGTTCGTAAAGTTTCTGCCAAATCAGCAATAACTTCAGTTGGTCTCTTTGATGTCCAACAAAGAACAAATTATCAAATCCAATATTGAGGGAGTATTGGATTACAGGAATGTTACTCTGTGAACATTGGGGCAATATTGAGGGAGTATTGAATTACAGGAATGCTATTCTGTGAACATTGGGACAATATTGAGGGAGTATTGGATTACAGGAATGTTACTCTGTGAACATTGGGGCAATATTGAGGGAGTATTGGATTACAGGAATGTTATTCTGTGAACATTGGGACAATATTGAGAGAGTATTGGATTACAGGAATATTATTCTGTGAACATTGGGACAATATTGAGGAAGTATTGGGTTACAGGAATGTTACTCTGTGAATATTGGGACAATATTGAGGGAGTATTGGGTTACAGGAATGTTACTCTGTGAACATTGGGGCAATATTGAGGGAGTATTGAATTACAGGAATGTTACTCTGTGAACATTGGGACAATATTGAGAGAGTATTGGATTACAGGAATGTTACTCTGTGAACATTGGGACAATATTGAGAGAGTATTGGATTACAGGAATGTTATTCTGTGAACATTGGGACAATATTGAAAGAGTATTGGATTACAGAAATGTTACTCTGTGAACATTGGGACAATATTGAGGGAGTATTGGATTACAGGAATGTTATTCTGTGAACATTGGGGCAATATTGAGGGAGTATTGGATTACAGAAATGTTATTCTGTGAACATTGGGACAATATTGGCAATGGCAAGACTCAATTTTGAAGAAATCCTTTTCTTATTTCAGTCGTTAATTCATTCCAATTGGAATAATTCTTGCAATAGGGGAAATTAATTTGCTTCATAAATATTTAAAAAATATCGTATTGTTTGGAAGCTATTATTAACTTTGATGATTTTTAATATAAATCTAAAATAAATAAGCGGTATAGAGCATAACTAAGTGAATAGTTTCATTAACTATATTAAATGGTTAATAAATTACATGTTACTTGGATAGTAAATTACATTTTCGTTTATTTAATAATTTCAAAATTGGAAATCTGTTATTTTCATCAAATCAGAACACAACATTTACCTTTTGATTATAATAGGATTAGTGAGAATAAAATACGAGTCGCTAAAAAATCGTAATGTTTCAAAGTTTTTATTTCAATCATTTTTTTTTATTGAAGAATAAATTCCTTTTAACAGTGGGAGTGTTTCATCAATTCGTACGTCAATGCAATTAAAGTCTCTGGAATTCTGTGATTTTATTGGTAGCTGATCAAACAACCAATCAATTCATTGTACCCTTTCTTCCAAACGCAATATTCTAGTCTGCAAATCTGGTTCAGATTTAGAATCTATGATTGCTTCTGTGAATTTTTAATTATTTATGTGAAATTTAACCTATGAAAATTATTATAAAGGCGATAATATTAATATATGTCAAAGGTTAATGTTTTAACCCTAATGAGTTTGACGTGTGTTTTCTAGGCACATCTTTTTTTAAATTATTTTATATCACTCATGTCATTCCTTTAAATTTACTGGCCATTCTTGACTTTGTTTCTACACTAATAACCAAATATATTTTTAGATTGAAAAGTTAAGGCTACCGACCCCGGAAAAATGGCATAATTAAAGAAAAAGAAAATTTATTTTGTAAATAGTTGCTTTATAACCTTCTAATAGTGTGTGCAAAATATCAGAGCTCTCATGTTACTCTAACCCCCTGGGGAGAGGGAGAAAGGGAAAAGGGGGCCGGGGGGTAGGGAGTCAATATGTACTCTAAAAAACATCTCTCTGCCAATTATAATTCGTAATAATTAATTATCTCGCTATATCTGGTACCTAACGTGCCACTAATCAGACGCACACTAAGGTATGCAAAGAAATATTCCTCAGTTACCCTCAGACCTATACAGGAGTCGTATGCAGCGTGTCAGATTATCAAACTTTGAATGGGATTTTCTATTAGTTCAGAGATCTACAAATCTTGTAATTCAAAAGCCTAAGGCTTTATTATGAAATTACCTACAACATGATAGTATACGATTTTTGATTTTCGAATTTGTTGTCGAAATATTTTTCGACATATAGTTTTTTATTTTTTTTTCACGAAAAAGTCGAAATTAAAAAATACCAAATCGAAAATCATATAATACAATTTTGTAGGTAATTTTGTGGAAAATCGAATCCAAAAAACTGCAAAGCCGTAGCTGCAACCAAAAAGAAGCCTTCGGCTTTTTTGGACAATTAAATATTTACGTATAGGCGTAAATCAGCGTAAATCACGTAAATTAAGAAATTAATTGTTCTTTGGTGACGTGTGGCAACGAAGAAATACAGTCTAGTTAGTCAATACGCATGAATTTGTCCAAGTTTTCATCAATTACAGACACATGCGTGAGTTGTAATTGGATCACACTCCACCCAATCACAGCTCTGCTCTCTCAGTTGCCAATGTCTTACATACCTATGTATTTATTTCTCCTTATTTGTTCAATATTTTTACTTGAAAGTTGGTACAAATTTATTTAGTATTAAATAAATAAAAAATACAGTAACGTAGGTTTATAAATAAGACATTTGTTTTTTAACACATAGTCAAACTTTCCCGTTGATTCTGACAGTCATACTCATTAGGACAGTCATACTCATTGCTTCTTCTGGCAGGGCCTTTAAAAAAAAAAAAAAAAAAAAAATAAATAAATTAGGATTGAGGCCCTAACCTAACTTTCTCGCTGGTAAGTGATGCTGATAGCTAAATAAAGTCCCTAACTTCAAATAACTCAAGTGTGTAACATTCCACAAATTGGTCATAAAGTAATACCTAATATAATAACAGCGCCTAGACCCAATAGTATCATTATTTTTATAGATTCCTTATCTAATTCTGAAATATAATACAAACAAAAGGCAATTGGAGGACAATTTATAATATAAATTATCATCTATGAAACAGAATAGTAAATATTTAACATTCATTTACGGCAATTGTAATTATAGTTACAACACAATTTTATACTAATTCCCATTCTCTCAGAATTTTTCTGTTTATGGCGACTTTGATGTTAATTTAATTCATTCGAATTGATTTTATGAGATTGTTTACTTATAATTTAAATATTATTATTATAACTAATAAGCTTTAGTACTGACAAGACATTATGGCAATACAATAGCTTATATTTGAACAACACAATATATATTACAATATGATGTTAAAAAATCACTACTTCAAATGGGAAAATAGCATTGATTTGTTAACTTCACTTTATTATCCTATATAACTGCACAATTGTATAATAATTTGTATGAAATATATTTCCTCAGCTGTAGCTGAAGAATTATATTGACTCAATTCAGGGAATTCAAATGTATTTCCTCCATTGTTGAATTTTCGTAACAAGAACAGTCCCAAATTGGCAAACAGAGCGTCAAAAGACAGTCTGATTCACTCTGTTGAATTGCAGACAGTACAACTTGTTAGGGAGAACATATTCCTAACTTGTAATAGAAATCACATGCAGGCGAATTTATAACAAATAATTAGAGATCTTATTGGCGAAAAAACTACAAATATCAAATGAATTCTTCTTAATTAATGAAGTAAAACATATAGGGATATCACTGAACTATACTATATGTACACATATAATATCTCATTATCGACTACTTTACTTAGCCAAATTCTTGCGCACTCTCCCTATAAATATCTCCAGATAATTACCTTCGAGAAGCATCAGTTACTCCGCTTCTCTCGAGAGACTTCCAGAACAATCTACGGCCAAAGAGAGAGAAGAAAGAGACGCTAGATGATGATGCTGAAACTATAGTGGTGAACTTATTATTTTAAAAACTGTTAAAGCTGTTTTGTAAAAATTTGTACTATGTTAGTCAGTATTCAATCAGTTATAAATGGTTTTCACTTACTTTGAATATAATTAGACTGTATGTAGCTCAGATCAACGGTAGATTTGAAAAAAAAACGAAAAAGCTCCGAGTGACAGTAGGTATATTCTAATTTCTCCTGAAAAGCTGAAAGAGGAGAAAATTCACGCCTCTTTTCTCTTCAAAACTGCCTTTGCACTCCAACTAATTAGGGGAAAACAAACGAGAATTCTGATCTCAAACAAATTTGTCTTCTGGAAGAAGATTTAATTAGCATGGTAACATCTTCACGTCTTCTTGTTCGTTGCACCTACTTGATTGAAACCATTTAATTAAACCTTTACGGCCAATGACTTTAAGATTATCTAATTGTAATAATGATTAATGAAGTCTGTTAATGTAGCAAATCAATCGAACGAAACTAATTATGAAGATTTGATTCTGGCACTAAATTTCAAATGTCCTTTTTTCGTATTTACAATCAATATTTTTCAGAACAGATAAACTATTATTTTAATGATTTTAATAGTGTACGGTTGTACTTTGCCATCTTTTATTACACTATAGATATCATTCATAAACTATTTTAAAAATATAATTTTTCAACAGCATGTTATTTAAACTGTAATGTTTCAATTATTGCTAATTATTTAAAAGTGCCTTCATTTGTTAAAGCATTTAAATTATTCACAATCCATAAATTGAAAATAATAAGCAAGTCATATGATATTTTGACTAGAACTTTCCACAGTCAATATTGTCACCATTGGCTGAAACTTTGGTTGCTCTCAACAACCAAACAAATATGATATTGGTGCTAAAATATAGCGACGAGCTGCAATCCATTCCATAGAGAGAATGTCTTCCTTCAACAGTTTGGAAATATCAAATAGAAACTTATTTACAATCTCCTGTCTTATTAGACAAGATGGCTCGCTCAAACTTATTTACAATTTCCTGTCTTATAAGACATGATAGCACATTAAAAATCTAATTTCAACAGTGAGTGACATCGTGCTATGTACTCTCTCTTGTTTAGGATTATTTTTAGTAATAGATATTCCAGATATTTCATTGTAGCGTCAAATATATCGAATGGCATAGTGATCTGTCAGCTTGAAGCGAACCTCTCACAATCGCAAATACCTATTCATCGGATTTTATATCACTCTTTTTTCAGTAAGCTCTCTTCATTCAAAGCATTTCAATAGCTATCTTCATTCAAAAGAAAATAAAGGAATAAATCCAAGGTTCCCTATAAGACTTCTGAGAATAATAAAGTGATCACAACGAATTATGTAACGAATGCCACTCAATTGTTCAAGCATTTCTATCTTTGTTATATCGGTTACAATTCTGATTAAAGGTTGTTGTACGAATGATTTCAAAATAAGAGAATCGTGTGAAAGAAAGAGAAGGAGATTCGATTCACAGAGTTTACTTTTAATTTGAGTGACACAATAAAATCCAATTACCTTCCCTAACTTTTGTGATGACGAATGAAGTTTTGTTAGTTACTCTTATCTTTTAATTAAGACTCAATCTCACTCATTGTATCTAGAATTTGGCACAACAATTGAAATCAAATAAACTTCGCAGGAGTATTTGAAATGATTTACTTTAAGAGCTTCTATCACTTTCTATCATTTTTAACTTGTTTATATTTTCTATCCATCTCTTCCCTTTCTGTTTCTCCATTCCTCACCAAACACAAGAAATAAAGTACTTTTCTTTACGATTTCAAAAGACTCACCTGTTATTCCCATAGAAAATATCCAATCTTTTCCAGCCAAATTATATAGTCTCAAGAATCCGAAGGAAATTTTCATTTAGATGAACAAAATGAAAGAGAATGGTTAAACAGTTTTTAATGTTAGCAAATGAATATTCTATGTTATATATATACAGTAAGTTTAAGACATTTTGTCCATGAAATACTCTATATATAAATTTTAAAGTGTATATACATATATTTATAATTAGTATAGTATTAGAAAAGTGTAAATATATAATAATATTATAGTGATTTAAGCTGAAACTTTTCAAAAATTCCTTTCAATCTATCGGATATAATTACGAAACTGACTGTGCACTTAGATTTTCTGTGTTTCTGAATTGTTTTCGTTTTGGTGCACAAAACTCTTCGTAAGTTTGTAAGCCAAGCAAAACTTTACTAGCTGTTTGTCAACCATGCAAAGCTCTTTATAAAGACCATGCATTTATAATAACCATCAACAAAGGGTGTTTTCCTTCAATACAAAATATCTATAAATTATGTAAAACATAAAATATATATACTCTTTATAATACAAAACTAAAGCATTTCATAGACGAAATGTCTGGACACGCGTTGTCATATATACAGTAAGTAAGACCATTGTGATGTATTCAGTAATCACTTGTTATATATTATACAATATAAAATAACGAAATGGTTATCAATTTCACTATATTTTCATTTGAAACATTCTCTTCTTTTTCATCTAAGTAAGCTTAATTTTGTATCGAAGAAAGTGCCATATAGTTTAGATATTATAAATAGGAAAATTCACGAAACGATATACTAGTACTTTAAAATTACGAAAAGTAAAAGTATCATTTATAATATTAATAAAACTGGTATATAAAAATATGTAATATAAGAGGTAAAATTCAAATTACGATATTTCGAAAGGATTAATAGAATAAACAATTAGACATATCTATAATTACGCAGATTACTTCAGATAGAAATGAAAATATAAATTCAAAACCGCAAATATTGCGGATAATTTTCTTGATTTCACTTCACTGAAGTTTAAGTTAATTAAAACTACGATTTATTTCAATAAGAATTTAAACCTCAAGAATTGCTTCCAGTTAATTGAAAAAAGTAATCAGAATTACTTTCCTTATTGCCGTACTGATTTAATTAACTTTAAATTAAAAATATACATTAACAAGTTGTAGAGAATCAAATGAATAAGAATTTCCTTCTGAGAAACATCCTCTGGAGCTAAAAATGTCAAAGTTTATCTCCGTAATGTTCCCGGAAAATCTTTGATCTTCAGTATCTTTGAAGCTCACCAAATTCATCGGTATAAAATTTTACGAAGCTGACATTTCAATGGAGTTACCAGAGAATTTTCATCTGAGGCAATCTTTGAGCCTTGGTGCTTTGGTAAATATTTTAAAAGTGTCAGTGGTTATGTATAGATACGAGCATAAACTTCTATATTCATATTTACTTAGGATCCTTTGGATTTCGTTGATGCCACGTGAATGTTGAGTCTAATTTTTCTAAACTATTTTGAGTTAAGTGCTTCATTTATTGTGTAAGGATTTATATATAATTTAATTTTGAAGTTATTACTAGAGCCCGGATTTCCAGTTCTTATGCTATAAAAGCTATTTTGACTATAAAAGCTATTTTGACTATAAAAGCAATTTTGACTATAAATTAAAAGATAAAACTAGTAATTATGGTATAAACGACTATAAAACCTATGATAAATCATCCTTTGCATGTGAAATATATTTATAACAGATAATTATATTATTGATAAATTAAACATGCAAGAGACATTTAAATTAGTATGCCATTTAATTTACATTTTTTATAGTAATATTCCATAGAAAACGTACGAGCATAATTATTGGTAAATTAAACTGAATTGAAAAATAAATAAATCACTACTCAATACAGTATAATATTATGTAGCTTTCTTAAATAAATAGAATAATACATGAAGAATGAAGATATGCCCAATATAATAAATATACGGCATTTATATATTGTGACCGATTAATTTCGCTTTTTGTGTGAAGAAGTTACTTTGAGCACACACTTTTCTGAACGTGTTAGTTAGTTGAGTGAAGCAACCCGAAACTGTTTTGAAGTTGAAAGAACCTCTCAAAATTGAAAATAATTTCAAATGTCAAGAGACTAAGCATGACAGCTGAAAATGTCAATAAAATGTTGGTAATTTCTCGTGATGAAGTTTAATTGTTTCATTATTATAAGTATCATATTTATTAAATTAATAACTATTTTTACTGTTTTTGCATTTGGTTTGTGCTGTTCTATTTGAGTTTTGTTGTTATATTTTCTTAGTTGGCTGTGACTTGGACAACATAGTTTTTGGGTAAATTTTGTTTAGATTTATTTCATTTCGTTAGTTTCTTGTAAAATAAAAACTCCGTATAAATTGAGAAACATGGGTTTTATTTACTATTTATTAAACTCATAGTCTTATATATACGATATTATACGTACACATTTGTCAATAATTGTTGCGTAAGTTCTGTGAATAATAATTAAAAATCAACTATTAACAAATAAACAAGAATGGCATAGTTACTATGAATTACTTAAGTTTCTATAATGTGGATAAAAGAAAGGAAATGCATCAATTTAGGATATTTATTTCCTAAATAAGGACTCAGCTATTATAAGGACTATTTTTACCGACTTTAAACTATATTTTTACGCTCCATTCAACCATAAATACCATACGGTTTTTTCAAATAACTAATTTCAGTTCTGAATCATCACCACCTTTATAATAATATCCACAATATATATAAATGTGTTTCTCTTATTCCTCCTGTGGCTGAATATTCCCCTCGAGGTGATATTCTCTTATCCCTCCTGTGGCTGAATGTTCCCCTCGAGGTGATATTCTCTTATCCCTCCTGTAGCTGAATGTTCCCCTCGAGGTGATATTCTCTTATCCCTCCTGTGGCTGAATGTTCCCCTCGAGGTGATATTCTCTTATCCCTCCTGTAGCTGAATGTTCCCCTCGAGGTGATATTCTCTTATCCCTCCTGTGGCTGAATGTTCCCCTCGAGGTGATATTCTCTCATCCCTCCTGTGGCTGAATGTTCCCCTCGAGGTGATATTCTCTTATCCCTCCTGTGGCTGAATGTTCCCCTCGAGGTGATATTCTCTTCCGTCATACAATCGCTACCACAAATTCACTCTCTGATCTCCAGGCAGTGTTTCTGATGACAAAATATACATAAATTTACTGGCAGCAATGCACAATGTCTTGAAAACTGATAGGAAATTGATTCAATGGAGGGAATTTGAATGCTTATATTGGGAGATAGTTTCCAATATAAATGGAAATGAATAACTGATGGTATGAAGTGAATTATTTTTCTTCTCTCATATAAGAGTACATAATATTCCAAATGAAAATAAAATAAATCAATAAATTCCTTCAAGTGAATTAAAATGAAATATATAAATATCTTGGAAAGATGTAATATATATTATGTATTATAGTCTTCAATACAATGTTTCATTAATTGTTTGCTTTTATACAGATTCTGAAGTTTTATTTATAACTAAAAATGTTATTTGATTAGTAGACATCACTGAAATTATTATTTAATGAAAGTATCTAGTATTGAAACAATTCTTAGATTTATAATATATTTTAATGATGAATGTTTTAAAATTTTATTGCAGTCAACAAAATTAATCATGAAGATACTGTTTGCTTTATTATTTAATATTTACAGAATTGGTGAAGAAATTTTTACATATTTATTTTTTCTTACCAATTTTTTAGGCCATTCATGCTTTTTTTATTATGGTGCCATCAGTGAATATTATAAACAATTTTCACCACTTTCCTGCTCAGTTTCATCTTTCAATCAATGAGCTCAATCAAATTCTTCACCTCAAAATAACAATAAATAGCAACCAAAGTGACACAGTGCATGAAATAAAACCTTGAAGCAATTGGTTTATTTAGGCCAAATGGTTCCCATAAGTTAGATTCCAAAATGTCTTCATTGTTCATATTTCCTGCGGACTTCTTAATATTATGGTAACAATAATTAGTATACATTTTCATTTTTAGATAAATAATTGTCCAATACTGTGTGCCTATGGAAATATTACATAGGAATAATACCGGTTCATTTGGACAATATTTAGAGTTCATCAAGTCGATTGTATAGACAAAAAATATGAGTATTCAAAATATGCCAGTTTATTTTAAAATTTACAAATTGAGTAAGTTTATGTGCACACTGTACAAATATATGACTAATTCCTATTTAATGCTACACTTTTTTCATTCTCTGGTGACCCCACCCTAATTTCTTTCTGGGTTGTGACTCAATTTTAAACTAGAAGAACAGTATTCAATTCTTGAATATACATTACACCGATATCTCCAACAATTTCATCGATGTACAATTATATTAAATCTATCTATTATCACTTTTTGAATTTATATATACTATATTCTCACGTTTCTATTCCAACTATTATTATAGTTTCTCTGCAAATTACAATAATTCATTAAATCTTCAAATCCTCTTCTCTTCGAACTTCAAACTCGTTTCTATTCTCCTTCCTGCGATTAATCTCCCCGTCTTCTCCTCCTAAGTTCCTGATTTACATCACCAGTTAATGGAGTGATGAGAAAAGCTCAGTGACAGTTCTCCTCATCACATCAAAATGATGTAACTTTCACCATTGAAAAATGTGATGAGACGATAAATAAATGTCGCTACTAAATATTAAACATATTGTAGAAAAATATGTAGTTGGCTGAAAAGTGTACATAAACTGGTGCTGTGGTTGGCTGAATATTGTACATAAACTGGTGTTGTGGTTGGTTGATTATTATATTGTATTTTAATACAATTTGAGAGCTATTCTCTAAAAACTAAAGAATTCTGAAAAAAATCATTCTTCTGAAACTGTACTAGAATGCTGTGTTTCAACCAATCACCGTTTTTATAATATTTTTATCATTCTGTGTTTTTTGGTCAATGATGAGCAAAATCAAAGTACAACTCTTTTCACTCAGTTGTCCAGACATTCAGTCACATCATTCAATCGTGTTTGGATTTTCACTTCTTAAGTCAGAAAATAGTTCCACTTTGTTTTGAAGTTGAGGAAAAAACAAAGCACTTCAATAGTTCTTTCCGGCTCATTTGGACTGTTTTTCTTTTTGTATTTCAATTAGTTTGGTTACAATGAAGTTATTTTATATTGAAGAAATATCAAACTTTAAGTAAAGCAACAAAAAAGAAAGCATACTATAGATTAATAATATAAACTTTAAGAGATGAAAACTATAACAATACACATTGATAGTAGTTTAAAATTAGGTGAATAAAATATATAATGATTGATGCATACTTTGAAAACTAATTGACTCAAGTTGCCGAAACTTTCTGACTTTCATTGTCTCTGACGAATTTATTCATAGTATAATTATCGGTGAAAACAATGCAACAAAAATTGTTTTATTTTGTTTCACATTATTTTCGATAAAGTGGGCCTCTGGAACCCGGGTGAAGTACAAATATCGCTGCTGTGTTACATTTTTCATCACACTAGTAACATCACTTATTGGAATATTAGCCATTTTTTGCTGTAAATTGCATTGTGACGCAACAGCGCATGTATTTCACCAGAGGTCTAGATTTTAGCATGGTAAATAGGATTTTCGCCTAATACTAAATATGTTGCATTATTTCCATTGACTATGTTTATATAGGTCTTAAACTTTAAAAAATCCTAGATTTCCAACAGCTCTAGTCAATAATAGTGAAAAGTTATAATTCCTACTGAAAAAGCATTTCAGGCACTCTTGTCGTCCCAGGGTTGATGTTCCATATTAAGATTTTTTTTATTCATTTATCAAGGTCAAGAAGTCTATAAATTCCATCATATTCATATAATATATTTACTACTCTTCCATTATATTCAAATTTAATTTTTGCAATGTCATCATTTAACGTAACACAATTTTTTTTATATAATATATTTGATATGATATCTATATTGGATGATAAATCACTATTCCATACAAATTTTTAAAATCGTTAGAATCACAAACAAGGAACAAAAAATAAAAGTCATTCATGTAAGTAGTCCACTAATAAAATATCTCAAGCATAGATAACTAAAGAATAGAAAACTTCTATAGCTACCAATGCTAAAGTCAATAGTCATAAAATTTGCAAATTCAATTTTATAGACTCAATAAAATTTTAGCACACGAATCGTTAATTTACAGGAATTCTTTACCAATCTTCATTCTTTTTGCTCTTTGTTTTCCCTTTCATTTCTTCCCCACCACCAACATTCACAGCGTTAACTTTTCTTAATTTTTCAGGAGAATTCATAGCAGTTGTTTACATTTTTCGTCCGGAAGAATTTTTAATATAAAAGCAGAGCAAAATTTAACGCCTTGTTTCTTATTGGGAAATGGAGAGAATATTGCGTACTTTATATTGAATTGCATTAATATTTATAATGACACATTTTTTTAAATTAAACCTATAAGAAAGGTAATGTTAAAAGTTTTCTGTTAGAGATTATGTATATTTTACAAAATATTATATATTTTCTTAAAAAAACAGTTATCTTTGCTTTCTCTCCCCATATGGAAGTAGCTTGGTGAAGATCGTGATGTTGAGCCAAGTTTCACCTCTGAGACCAATTCCAAGAGTTACTTCAGGCTAAATATTTACCTCGGAGAGTTCCTACAAATGATAATAGAAAGTTCTGTTTCTGTGGCTCTCAAACTGCTCCGTGTAATGAAATATGCATAACCTGCCACTGGGAAATAAAATGGAATGGTAGGTTTACCTGTACCTCTATGTTGTAAGAATGGAATTGTTTTTAGTCGAGCTTCAATGCTTTTATTCAGTAACATAAAAATTCATTTCAGTGTTTTTAGTGAAACTCATTCTATAACATTTTATAGAAATATAACATTTTAGTTATATATGTGAATGGCCTAAAGAAAATTTTCCTGAATACCATCCACTTATAGATTACTATCCTTACAAAATAATATATAGTTTGATGTGGAACAGTTGCCATATTTCCATTAATCTAAAATGAAAAATCAATAGCCTAGATTCAGATTAACTTTTCTGTTTACGAGAAGATGCAATACTCAAATTACCAGAGAAAGTTTGAGATTCAAGGGAGAATTTTATGCACCACTAACTTCAGCTTCATTCTTTTCAAATTAAAGTTCATGAGAGAGAAACTTGTGACTTTTATTGTCGGAAAGTTTTTGTCGACTTAAAGTAAAAGTGAATTTTAAAGTCTGGGGTCAACGAATGAATTCTTAGCCTTCATGTTACATTGTAACCATATTAACTTGATTGTAACATTCTTCATCGATATATAAATGATACATTTTAATTAAACATTTTAACAATGGTTGTAACTTTTTGCAACGAAATGTAAATGTTAAATTGATTGTAACATTCTGTAACGAAATGTAATTTCTGAATACTATTGTATATTATGATGCAAACTAAGCAAATTATTTTGGAGCTTTAAAATAAATCTCTCTTAGTAATATCCGACCTGAATTTTTTTATTTATTTGGTGTCCGCTTTTACATGACGGGTATTAAACATGAAGAATGTAACTATGATACGCACGAGAATATATTGACTTGATGTTTAAATTCTTATTCAATTGTCATAAAATATTTTACAAATAAAAATTTAGTACCAAATTTTGCTGAAAATACATTCTATTAAAATTTATTAATAGTAACCTATAACAGCTTATATATTACTTTTCTAGACCTGTTATTTTGTATGTTACTTAATATGAAATATTTCCTCTCCCTTTCTTTATATTTAATTTAATGTGAAGATGTATGTAACAATTCAATCTCATTTCACTTCTTCTCTCTCTAATTCTCATTTCTGTTGTCCGTAATTTTAAATTCCACCATTAAGTTCTATCCACAGTTGTTGCAGCTATCAAGTCACAGTGATGAGAAATTAAATCATTAAAACACGAGTTTTAATGAATAATCCGTTTCAATTTTTATATGGTAAAAATTAAATACTATTTTACATGATTGTTTCAACGATAACATACATAATATTTAAATTATAGTAATACAAAAAAGGTATGAAATTCAATCCTAAGAATTCTCACCAAAAACATATAATTGCAAAATACTAAGATTTACAAAAGTTTGATGATCAAGAATAATTGTTGAATACACAGTTTGATTTACAGATATTTTTTTTATAGGTTTCCGATGAGGATATTTATATTATAAATAAATCTAGTCAGTTGACCAGTAAAAGTGAATTTGGTTTAAATTCGATTTTCGTTCAATAACACATAGCATTCGGACTCATCGTATTTCAGGATTCTGTTCCTCTCCTCTTGCCATTCAATACAAACCTCACTCTGAACATTCACGCTCCGAATGAGTTCCTGCTCTCCAATCTGCATAATCAAACTATCTGCTCAGACGAACACATCTTGGAAGTTTGGTGCCATTTAATTGGTTGTAGAGACGCACTTACTGAAACTTCTAATTGAGAAAATACTACTTGCTAGAGTAACGTCTAATAATAAAAAGAGTATAGCTTGTTACAGTGCCGCCTGTTAATAGAGAATTTAGATATTATAATTTGTTAGAGTAACAAGTACAGTAAAAAGAATATAACAGTAAAAAAAGTCAGTTAATTGAGATAATGTAAATTATTAGAGTCACGCCTTCTAATTGAGAGAATATAACTTAAAATATAATTTTACGGTTTTCAATTGGAGTGATATGATGATTATTCTCAACTTAAAGGTATTTGTTTTATTATCTTCAATAACACCGCATATAATTTACACAGAGTATAGGGTAGTATAGTAGAATATACAGATGGTGAAAGGGGTGACCGGCCTGAGATGGACCTCAGTCCATCTCGGTTAAAGACTGAATCTCTGACTCAGCTGAATACTAACCATACACTGAACATAGTAGGTACAAACACTAGTCTTTTTATTGCTAAAAATATCTAATCTAACCTGACTATGAAGCAAGTAGTTCAAGTTGAAATGGAAATTCTCCTATTGTTATCACTAAATCTCTAAGAAGTAGGTTTTTCATTATGCCTAGCTCATCCAAAAGGATTAGAAGATAATCTTTATCTCTCTCTGAATGGGTCAACCGGCTAGTGGAACTACATTATTCCCGTTTTAATTAGAAATATTGAAAATACCTTTCAATTTTGACAAAAATGTTTTAATTATTCTTAAATTAATTTATTATTAATATAAAATATCAAAACTTAAACATATGATTCAAAATAGTATTAACAATCAGTGTGATTGTACTTGTATATTTAATTTCTACATTGTTCATTTTATCCTAGTCTTTGACACTACCTTTTACTGCTTTCATATTCCTTTATTGCTTTGCCCACAGAATTTTTTGCTGTTGTGAATAATAATCATGATGTTATTATTTGAAGAATTCAAAAGTATTTTGTTAAATAATTAATCTTTAACTTTTAATAAACTTCACTCATAAACCTAAGTGATTTATGAGTGAGCATATACAATGGTCTTAGTATTTGCTTATAAATAAACTTGTTAGTTTGGATTATCTTCTCCCACACTTTGCAAAGATCAGTCATATTCATTTTTATAATTTACGTAAGTTTAAACCTATATTAATGACAATAATATTATTGCGAATGATATGAATAACGAGTTTCTAAAAAGTTAAAATATTTTTGATCATCGAACAGAATGCGCAATAAAATTATTTTATGTATATATTAGAGTTTATGAACACGTACATTGAAATAGTTATTTTGAATTAATGTTCTGCGCATCAGTTTATTATCTCATCTGTTGATATATATTATTTGTCCTCATTTTTAATTTAGAAAAATGGTTTGACGATTATTTTATGCTGCAGTTTCAAAATTATATTACTCTTTCGTCAATGAATATTTTCACTGCTTCATCGATGGTGTTACCCATTAGTTAAGTCAATTTCTATGGTAATATTTTTATATTGTAGAGTCTAACTTGCCTAATTTTCGCATTCAAGCTCATCAAAACCAATTGAGACGTACATAAAAATAATTAATATTCGGGTAATGCAGAACTAAATCTATTTTCAACATAATATAATATATACCTGTTGCTACAACTGATTAGTTATTATTTCTTCCATATAATCTCATATATGTATCTGTATGATCTAAATTGATATACGTATGCTATAAATTTTACTAGACTTATTTACTAAACATTTAACCTTTATTCTTTATAAATTTGAATTCTATTATCGTATAGGGACACAGAATTAAATGTTTAATAATTTCATGTCTTCAATTCTTAATATTGCTAGAAATACCATTATCACTTTGGATGAGTTAATTTCTTCTTCATACTAGCAAGAAAGTAATCTTGTTAGTGTAACGTCAGTTAATATTACAATAATGTTATCTAATGGTTTTTACTTTTATATCAAGCAAATCATTACTTCTTCACAAACTACCGAAATATATTCCTCCTTTCTTTTAAGTTGTTCAGAATTCAAAGAAAGAAAATTCTCCTGATATATACAGTATTTCTTGTTCCTTAAAAGTTTTCATGATCCAATTTGTCTTTCACTCCACAAAAAATGGTGGGTCGTTTGCGAGTGTAAGTTTTGTCAGGTTTCACCGCAAAAAGTATTAAATTGCAACATATGTACTGTGCAATAACACAGTGAGTGAAGCTATATACAATAACGCTTAATACGATCAGTGAGTTCTGCTATATACAATCACTATTAGTGCGACCAGAATAGATGCTATTAATATTCATTAATTATGACAAATTTTAGTATATTTTTTTGTATGGTAATTTTTCAGTGTGAACAAAATATTGAGTATATCTGAGAGAATTTTTCTAATAAAATATGAGAAAACATGTCAATTAATAGTACTAATGGTATAGAGCATGCTTGATTTTGTATATTGCAACATTAGAACAATCTTTAATTATCATATATATATATTATTTTTCTCTTATATAATCTGTTGTAAACTATCATTTAAATGATATTTTTCATAAATATTGATGACGAGTACTAATTACAATTTATCTTCAAAGTGCAGATAGAATTTATGCTAAATCTTCCAATGGCAATTTACAATTAACATATCAACTTTTAAAGAGTGCATCATCAAGATCAATAAATATGATGGCAATATCAACACTAAATGTGAGTCATTAGATTACTTCATTATTGTATCTTATTATTCAGAAGTAAAATATCTATTACCGAGCATCAGATAATCGAACCATTGCACACCTCATGTTCTGAGGAATGATTTAGTATTTCTTGGTCATAATATCAATTTTCCATGTTCAAAATGAGTGATGAAAACATTCTTTGTTGTTACCCAGAAGAAAAGATTCTCTCTTTTAAATCTCAAATTTCAGCGCCAGAACTTTTCTCTGTCAATTTATTTTCTCTAAAATTATATTTTTCAGAATGAGGATAAGGATATTTATTGAAGAAAATTATAAAAAATCTACTATTCAAGAAGCCCTTATACAATTTCTATACAAATTTTTTTCGGGCAATAAGGTTGGTATGTGTAATAAGGTCATTCCAAATTATTATTGTGTACAGTACGAATACTGATTGAAAAGATTCATGCGAGAATTCTATATTATCAAAACTGTTATTTATATTTCAACGTTGAAGGTAATTTCAGATTTCGAGATTTCGAATAGGAAATTTTCAATTTAATTATCGTCGGAAACTCAATAAATTAAGATAAATTGTTCCCTTCTATCTTTCTTATTGCAGTGTACGTCAAATAAGCGAACAAGCGAATGTTTGCAACATATACTTACTTCAACATTTATATTTTAGTAACCCTCTTGCTGCAGATTATCATTTAATACAAAGATTCCATTGAGTAGGTATCAAAGAATTCATTGTCTTGATGTTCAACCTATCTGGCACTATATTGTAATTAGATCTGTAGCCGAGTTTAAGCATGAATAGATTCTTGTGTATTTCTTAGAACTCAGTAATGTAATTTAATTGATATGACCTCCATTACAATACTCTATTCATTAAGTAGATACTATATAAAGCACTGTACTGAGTACCACTCTGTTACTTTGCTGTTGTGTGTAATACTGCCACCACTGATAAAATCTTACATCTCTGATAAAATCCCTACATTAGAAAACATAATAATTTTGTTTGTTTAAATCAAACAAATGGCTTTCTCATTTCTAGTTCTTACTTTGAGCAGTTTCTTCTTAAGTCCAACTCGAGGTGAGTGAATTGATAATGTATATTTTTTGTTTATTTTATTTCAGTATCTGAAAACCTTGTAATACTACTGAAATATTTATAATTGTAGTAAAAATTTGAACCCTGAACGCGTAAATGTTACCATTACACCGATTGGATGGATGAAACAAGTTGCAGATTCATAAAGAGAATCTATGTTAGTAATAATTATACTATTTTTCCAACAGCTGATTTATTAAATATCCCAGAGCTATTCACTTCACTCAACGGTACAGTCTATATCCCTTGTTATGTTGACACCAGAACTGATCATGTGAGTATTCTGCTCACCTTCATGAAGTAGAATGTTGTAGTTAACAACGAATACATAAATATATGTATATTCAAAGTTAAAGGAGTATTTTTTTCAATAACAAATTGATTAATAAATATTCTTAACCATAGAAATAGAAATAGCATTGATTATTTTGTACATTTGACTGAATTGACGAAAGGGAGTGTCGAGGTACTCGCACAATCATTGTATTCGGAATATGCCGAGAACTGAGACATTCTCCTGTTATTATTGTAATAGCAATATCTTTTTCACCTAAGAACTTAGTACTCCGATTTCCTGGACTCGTGTAGGATATGACGGCTTTGTGCAGACTATGATGGCACCTAATGTTGTGCCATAAAGCAAGGTGGAATTGCTTTCCAGTAGATTTGATTTGCTTATACATACATAGTCCGAAACATGGTAGACTCCTTGTCAGGCACCTACACCTGTCACACTGATAAAGGAAACGCTAGTACTTTAGTCCATGTTTGGGATGGTGGTGAGTGTATTTGATTTATTTGATCTATTTCGTACAGGGATTTTTCATGGGGAGACATTTAGTCACGGATAATTCGTTCTTGAAATGCTTTATTTTGTATTAAAATGAGTGAAGACCTCATATTTCATAATATTACATTAGTAGCCACGTGTAAATAATACTAAGTGATAATATTATAGTGATTTAAGCCGAGTCATTTCATAGGAACAGTTAAAAAACGTTTACCTATCGAGATATTTTTATTTCGAACCCAACCGTCCGTCCATCTTGGATAAAGGCAATTATTTGTTAAATCTATAGAAGGTGTCTATAGGACGAAATGAAAAGAATTGATAGAATCCTCAATAAACTTTATTATTACCCTACTTTTCAGAATCACCTCCAATTGAGTCAGCTCTATGCTCAGAATATTTCGAGTTGTTTCATGGTAAGTGTCTACTACAGCTATGAAAAGAAGAATTGGTATGACGCACAGAGATTGTTATTTTAGAACCAGCAGCCTCATCACCTTCAAAGATGCCAAGGATTTGATGTCCTTCATGCTCAATCTTCAAAAGTCAGGTTTGAATAATGTATATAGAAATCTCCCAGTCAGAAATTTTAATGACTGATTATCGGTTTACAATCGGTGATTACAGTCGAAAAATACAATCGTAATTCGAAGCACTTATATTCTTCGTCGGACATTGAAAACAAAGGAGAGTGAAAAGGCCAAAATAGATACCGTTATTATTAACCCATTAACAATATGAAATTTTGTTTATGAGATTAGCAATTTTCTACATTTTCCTCTTCAGGATCTACACATTACGAGTTTCCGATGTGGACTGGGCACACTTCTGTTGATGAGAATAACAGCAACTTCGGTGCACTGAATAATGACGCTCAGGTAAATGAAAATATTATATTATTTAAAACAGCAAGTAGAGGTAAAATAATAAACATGGTAAAATTTTAAAGTTAAGAAAATCCATAACAAATTACAACAGTTTATACCTCCTCTCATTTGAGTGAAGTCTTGTCACTGAGTGCAAGAAACATCTTTCTTTTTAGCTTCATTGAGCAGTAAATACTATGTAAGTAAATATAATTTAATAAGTACTTTTCAAAATTTATATCTGACACCACCCTCTATCTACACATTTCTTACTCTGATGTTTCGCTTGCAGGCTTCACTAATGTTGTACAGGTTCTCCACTGTTGCGAGACTATCCTCCTGCGGTTACCTGTATGCAGTCACGCGTGGTGCCATTTATCCCTCAATTACTGCGCAGTTTGATGCATCGAAGTTCAACTTACTTTGCGAACAGCCAACTGTCTGATTTGTCACTTTATTTGGAGAATAGTCTTAGAAATAAATGCAATGTAATTTATTCTCATCACCTTATTTACAAATATTGCTGGTTATTTAACTTGTTTCAACCTTTCACTGAAAATATTATCTACAACAATTGGTTTTAACAAATTTATTTTATCAAATTATAATTCAAAATTAGTCTATCAAATTATTATAATAAATTATTCTATCAAATCATTAAATATTTTGAGAATTAAAATTTTATGTCTACTGTTTTTTTCTTTCCTCCAATATTTTGTGGTCACAACAATGAAGTTTGTGCAAACGCTATAATTATTGAAGGATATCATTATTGAAAAAATTCTAATCCAAATTACAACAGTTCGGAGACCATATGACACAACTCATCAAATTATTGATTATTAGAAACAAGTTTCAGTTTGTCCACAAAGAATATTGATTCTCATATTAAATAAAGTTTGTCTTATTTCTTCGAACATTAATTTGAAGTTCAAACTGCTGTGGCTTTATTTTCTTTGTTTCTTAAGTAGTCCATGAAACCAGATCCAAATATTGTTATTAAAAACATTGAAAGTACAGGTCTCCAGTTTTACAACAATTAATTAATTTAGTAGGGGCTATTTTATAATATAACTGATAAACAGTTATACTGTTTATCAGTTATTATAAACAGTTATACTGTTTATCAGTTATACTATTTATCAGTTATACTGTTTATCAGTTATACTGTTTATCAGTTATACTATTTATCAGTTATACTGTTTATCAGTTATACTATTTATCAGTTATACTGTTTATCAGTTATACTGTTTATCAGTTATACTGTTTATCAGTTATACTGTTTATCAGTTATACTGTTTATCAGTTATACTGTTTATCAGTTATACTGTTTATCAGTTATACTGTTTATCAGTTATACTGTTTATCAGTTATACTGTTTATCAGTTATACTGTTTATCAGTTATACTGTTTATCAGTTATACTGTTTATCAGTTATACTGTTTATCAGTTATACTGTTTATCAGTTATACTGTTTATCAGTTATACTGTTTATCAGTTATACTGTTTATCAGTTATACTGTTTATCAGTTATACTGTTTATCAGTTATACTGTTTATCAGTTATACTGTTTATCAGTTATACTGTTTATCAGTTATACTGTTTATCAGTTATACTGTTTATCAGTTATACTGTTTATCAGTTATACTGTTTATCAGTTATACTGTTTATCAGTTATACTGTTTATCAGTTATACTGTTTATCAGTTATACTGTTTATCAGTTATACTATTTATCAGTTATACTGTTTATCAGTTATACTGTTTATCAGTTATACTGTTTATCAGTTATACTGTTTATCAGTTATACTGTTTATCAGTTATACTGTTTATCAGTTATACTGTTTATCAGTTATACTGTTTATCAGTTATACTGTTTATCAGTTATACTGTTTATCAGTTATACTGTTTATCAGTTATACTGTTTATCAGTTATACTGTTTATCAGTTATACTGTTTATCAGTTATACTGTTTATCAGTTATACTGTTTATCAGTTATACTGTTTATCAGTTATACTGTTTATCAGTTATACTGTTTATCAGTTATACTGTTTATCAGTTATACTGTTTATCAGTTATACTGTTTATCAGTTAAACTGTTTATCAGTTATACTGTTTATTATTTTAGTTTAACCACAGCTGTGGTTAAACCCCTTCTCTAACATCTCTACATCTACAACGCACATCGATAGTTGAAGGACGGAGTATGTAGCTCATTAAGCTAAAATCAAGAGCGTACTATCAGAAAGAAGCTGCCTTATCG
The DNA here is from genome assembly GCA_947561585.1 of Caprella mutica. Taxonomy (NCBI): domain Eukaryota; kingdom Metazoa; phylum Arthropoda; class Malacostraca; order Amphipoda; family Caprellidae; genus Caprella; species Caprella mutica. The sequence continues at coordinate 51,894 of CANNZV010001044.1, forward strand.
TTATCCTCAGTAGTGTTCTTTGGCAACCCAAACCTAAAGAACTATTTAGGTCACATTTTCAATGGAACCGGAGAAAATTCCTCACAAAATGGACATTCCTCACAAAATGGTATAATAATATGGTGGTTTAACTAGTGGTAGAGTAGCTCTTGAAAATCACTTTTAGTCAAATAGGGCAAATGACACATTTGAATGCAATTGTAGCCTAGGAAGCTAACACGAAATAGCTCAAATATTAATTTAACGTCTGCAGCGGAATCAAAGGCCATATCGCTGACGTCAAAAAGAAATTAAATACCAGGGACTGGAAGAAACATTCAGAAAGGAGAGGAAAGTGAATCCATGAACAAAGTGCTATTATCAGTCGGTAACAACGGTCATGGATGCACAACAGCTACTCCGTGACTGCAGTCACTTACCATGGAATGTGACGAAAAGAGACACATAATACCTCGTAGTTGAAGAGCATAACCCTAGCGCTATCCTATAACTGCAAGTGATGTTAAAAAAATAATTAATGTAAAATAATTATGAACATGGTGAAAATGGGGGCAATTTTACAACAACATGAAATTCTTAACCCTTTGAGAAATATGGAAAAATATGCAAATAATTAGAATAGGAAATAGTACTGGAATATTATCATTAATAAAAATAAAATAAAGCTTTTCTAATCAATTATATAGTTTACATAGTGATGGGACGATACCAATTTTTCAACGATTCCGATTCTATCCAAATAATCCGATACCTGACTATTTCTATTTATTTATTTTTATTTATTAGACAATTTTCCCTTACATTTATATAACATTCGGAAACTATATCTTCATTACAATTTAAAAATCGCATAATTAATTAGGAAAACAAAGCCCAGAAAAGCGTCTAGCCTAAAGGGCAGCCTATATAAAATAAATTGTTTTATGTTCTCTATTTATTTGTTATCTGGCTAGATATTTAGCTACTTAATGGTAACTTAATTAAATCTTATTTATTGAATCTTGAATCTTATTGAATATTGAATCTTAAAATTATTCATAATTTCATAAGTTAATTTGTAACTTTCTTTACCTGTAAGCTGAAATTTTACATTTCGAAATATTTTAATAAGCCAAACGTTTGTCAAATAGCAGTTTTCATCAGTTTGGTCATATAGTTAATTGATTGTACAATGATACATCAAGATGTTGAAAAGACTAGAGATATTTTCTTGGAGCATTCACATATAAGGAACCTCATTGCACTCTAGAGGTTTTCTTAGTTACATATTCCAAGGATAGTTTAGGGGGTTCGTAATCTTCAACAGCTAAATATTGAGGTTATTATATATTTTAGCTAGGTTGGCCAAGCAAGACCATTTGTGAAGAAATTCATCTGTCTTCGGTGTTTTACAGCTGTATTATGTTCATCTGTAGTTAATAAATATATAATAACACTTCCTATATCTTTAATATAATATTATATCCCCTCATATTATAGTATATTATATTATACATAGTCTTAATGAAGTTTATTATATTACATAATTATAGTCTTTAAGTAACTTTTAAGTAAAAATTATATTTAGTGTTCCAATAATTCAGTTAGAGGAGTCGAGGTAGTCGTTGTTTATTTTTAATTTTCTCCATTTGCAACTGCATAAATTTTAATTACTTCGTTCACAGTATGTTTGAATAATTGAGACTATTGATCAACATGAATTGATTTAATGATATGGTATAAATTAAATGCTCCATGTGATTATCATTGCTAGTATTCTAACATATTATTTAATATTTATATATTCTGACAGTTTTACAAACATTCAAAATTATGAATGAACGAAACAGTTACCTAAACAATATTACAGTAAGTTTTTTTTCCTAAAAAACAAAATATTAATGAATCTAAAAAATAAAAAGATTAAATTTTCATTTCAAATTGTAGTTTAAAACAGATCCAATATTATAGGTATAATCATTCATTTTAATCCATGTAAGGGTATATGTTAAATAAACAAAAGCAGATAATCTTGCAGTCTTGATTTAAAATGTATTACTTAAAAAGGAAGATGAGAATACCTTTTCACCACGAGGGTAATAACCACCAATGTTTTCCCCTCAGAGAAAGAAAACCAGGACTACATTTCAGAAGTTGATTAATCGACTAACAGAAAACAGTGATTGGGCTAAGTTGAGTATTAGTCTTGTGTCAAATTAGACTAATTTATTGCATGAGTTCTGCAAGAAACTTTCTTTGAAATGAAGCTGAAATGTTGGCCTGATGTGCTCTATAATTCATCGACAGCAATGACTGAAATGAGGCAATGTTGGCGATGGAAAGATTCTGCTTTGGATTGAAGTTCCTTATTGATGCTAATGAAGCTGCGAGGTGGAAAATTTGGTAATCTTTCTTTTAGGAAACAGAAGAATAAAAAAAAATATATGTAGCTGAATTGATGACTATTATTCGATATTTAAACGAACTTTTCATTAATGTGTTTAATATAATTTTGCTGCAATCAATCTTACAATCATTCAAACATATCTGATCTAAATCATTATTCTTCGTTTTTTCATCAAATTTCTATTGGAAATTATATTTTTTTACCCTATGCCTCGAATTGTAAAAATTTAAATGACAAAATGTGCAACAAATAAAGAAATATTTTGCTGCATCTTGCAAGTACCTAATTTATCTTCTAATTTAAAAAAATAATTATTCAAGTTTTATTATTTTATTTACTTCGAATTTAACTCCTAATTTAACTCTTAATTTAACTCTTAATTTAACTCTTAATTTAACTCCTAATTTAACTCCTAATTTAACTCCTAATTTAACTCTTAATTTAACTCTTAATTTAACTCTTAATTTAACTCTTAATTTAACTCCTAATTTAACTCCTATTTTAACTCCTAATTTAACTCCTAATTTAACTCCTATTTTAACTCCTAATTTAACTCCTATTTTAACTCCTATTTTAACTCCATTTCTGTTCACTTATCGAAAGAATCTTTCCAATAAACAGTAATGGAATTGAATCCCTTTAGATAAAGAGTTTATTGCTGTATGTTCGGATATAAACTTACGCTTGTAACTCAGACTAAAGAAATCTAACGATTAGGCGATGTTTGGGAACAAAATCTGCTAAAACATTAATATCAGTTTAAAATATTGCATCAAACTATTTTATCGAACATTACAAAAACATAAAATATATAATACACAATAATTATAAAACAACACTAATAATTCATTATTATATGATCTAACTGGCATATATTGCCATTCCATTAATATTTTTGAAGAGATCATATTATTAGTTTTTAATTTAATTTCCTGATTTTTATACCTACTAACTAATTAGTTTTATTTAATTATAGAGTATTTTTTATTAAAATATCAAATAGTATAAGAATGATTATAGTCATCTTTTACTTTCCTTGCTTTGGATTCCATGTTATTCTAAGGGTTATTCATCCCTACCAATTATTCGTGCTGAAAACACAAATAAATACAATCGTAATTTCGTGCCAGATTTTTCATTCATTTTTCTTATAGTATATGTATTAGAGCTATTCTGCACGCAAGTGTGAGATTTATGATCTCAATTGTACTCCCCGTAATGCATTTCTATATAATATACCTACTCGTTATCATGCCTTGTAACTGTGTCTTTTATTTCTGTCAATATAGATACTACTCGTTTATGATATTGACCACTTTCAGATTTTTCAAATGTGTGACAAAATTCACTTGTATTAATAATATACAACAAGTTAAAAAAAATCGTGTTGCTCCCATTATAAAAGATATGAAGAGAAGTTTTTTGAAAAGATTCTAGCTCATCGCGATATTTTAGCCAAAAATTCATATTATTCGGCTATTGAGAGCAACCAAAGTTTCACTAAATGGTAACAATATCGGTTCTAGAAAATTGTTTGAATTGCAGTTATATTGATAGTCAAATACCTAATAATTTTTAACTATTCTTCTTTAAAACTGAAGTTATGACCATGGACGAACAGAAGCAATACTGATTTTATTTTCATTGTAGAAAAGATTATTTCTATTTCATAAATTAAATATTTCACAATTTCATAATGAAAAGCTAATTCAGAGTCACAATTTCTAGTCACAAATCAGAGTCACAGTTTCTATTTACGAAATTAATTCACAGAGTCTAGTTACGAATCAGAGTCACTGTTTCCATTTACTGATCACAGTCCCCGTTTCTATTCAGTAATTATATCAGTTCTCATTTGTTTCCTTCTAATTAGTTAGAGTGCAGTTACAATTGACGAGATGGAAGTTACAGTCAATCTATCCCTAACTTTGCTCAGTCCTAAATCGGCTGATAGTCAAAGAGTTCAATACTTCATTATTCTAAAATACAACAATAATAATTGTTTGTTTGTCTGTTAAATAAACTGATATGATATCAAATAATTAATATACTATTCATCTCATTTCGATTAAATCAGAGTTTTAATTTTATTTTATCTTGTTCGTGAAAGACGAATTATTTTGATCTATACACTAAAGTGTACAATGAGACTATTGAATGATTTTATAGGATAAAATAACATATAAAGGATATTCTGCAGACCGAATATATGAGAACTGTACGGGAAAACGTAACTGTATGGTAATACGTAACTGTAGTAGTATACGTTAATACCTAAATTAAAGGAAACACGTAATTAGTTAGTATAACTCAGCTACGCAGTCTTTCTGTAGGTCAAATTAGCATAGGTATTTTGCATGGTTCTTTATTTTGTTTTGATTGCACGGGGTGTAAATATTGTGTTTATTTAAATTGAATGTATTTGATGTTGGTTATTTTATAAAAACTCTATTATAAAATACACACGAAGTTTTCATTTTAAATTTTGTTTGAAAATTCTAGGAAGAGTATAATATGTAACTTTTACATAATATTTCATTTTCGAAACTTATTTATTTGAATTTTACTCAATTTTCGCATTCATGATTTTATTCGTTAATATATTACAAAATGTCATTTAAAATCATAATATTGAAGTCTAAATCAGTGATTCAATGATCATTTATATGTATATTAGTAATTTAATTACTTTATAGGACATTGAGATTACTTTTTTTTCTATTTTATCATAGTTTGAAAATGAAACACTTTGCAATTTCTAGAAACTTCAATCTCTCTTCTAATTCTCACGAATCGAATTTTTTCACTTGAAATAAAATCTCAACACCAAACATCTTTTTTTTCTCGAGTCTGTTTCTGAAATTAGGCGGCGTGTCGGCTGAGAACTCAGTGTATATTTTACCAGACTGAGACACTGGCGAGAACTGCAAAAAGAAGTTTTACTGAATGTAATACTGGCATGCTAAAAGATATATTGGTGGAAAATATACAGTTACGTTGTCAATTTTTTTAGCTGAAATGAACTGTGAATAGTATTTAAGAATTGGAATTTTTCTACAACTGATATATTTTAGATAAAGTATATATAAAAATGTAATGCAAGTATCATAAATAAAAAATCCTAGTGCATATCATGGCTACCTTTTATATATTTTTTTAATTACTGAAAGTGGGACACGATACTTTTTTATGATACTTTTAAATCCTTTTTATACACATTTCCTTTTAGAAATATTCTATATATGTTTTGAAATAAATAATAGCTTTTAGTTATCACCAATACAATATTTTACTCTTCTCCGCAAATATTCTCTGCAAACCTCCACCAAATCATCTAACTCCCCCATCATGAATTTTCCCTTCCAGTTTGAACTGTTCTCAGACAATAAAAAAAATATTCTCCTAAAGAAAAACTTCTCTTAACATTTTAAAAGCAATTTAGTTCATATATCAATGCATTGATCTTGAGAACATTGAGATTTTAAGCTTTGAACAGTAATAATTAATTACTGATGAAAAATATTTATTGTAAAATCAATTTTTGTAAAATGGTAAATATAAAAGTATTCATGAAATGAACTATTTTTTGTGTCGTATTCATATAATTAGATTTATTACCTTTGCAGAATGCAGAAAGGTTATATTATAGACGGCATATATATATTTATTTATCTCTCTTGTTATTCGCATAACTGAAAAAGTGTTCAACCAAATTGCCTGAAATTTGGTGAAAAAATTAGGCAATGTCCAGTGACCTTCTGGTAGAATTTTGGGAGCAATCCGTTCAAAGGTCAAGGCCATGGTCATCCATTACTCAAAAAAGTATTGCACCATATTGCATGAAACTAGGTGGGACGATTGGTCAATATACAAAAACCATTTTGTTAGATTTTGCGAGCGATCGGGTCAAAAGGTCAAAGATCAAGGTCAAGGACATTATAACTCAACTCAAAAAGCATTCAACCAAATTATCTGAAATTTGATGGGACGATTGGACAATGTCAAAGAACCATCTGGTAGAATTTTGGGAGCGATTCTGTCAAAGGTCAAGGTCGAGATCATTTATATTATAACTGAATAACTCAAAAAGTGTTGAACCATATTCCATGAAACTTGGTGGGACGATTGGTTATTATCAAGTTAGCATTTTAATAGATTTTGGTAGCGAACGGATAAGCGGCGAAGAAGCGACGTAATTTAGTTATTATTGTATATTTAATAGTAGAGCAAAGAGCAACTACAACAAATGCAATCGCTGACTAGCATATTCTAATTCCTGTTTGACAATCAAGTTAATCGTTATTTTTGTGTGTGAATCTAATGAGTCATCCCGACAGCAGCTGAAAAGTAACCTTCGCTACTCATTCCCTTTGAAGGTACAGGGAATGTTCCCTAAAAATGAGATGGTGACAATCAGTCGGTAGCAGTTTTTGTATTTTTATCTGAAGTGCTACAGTAGTCACTATTTGCGCTGCAGTTTGTTGTAACAGTTTTACGGAACTTTGTTTGCAATTGTTACGTTTCTGTTGACTTTAGTAATGGCTTATGAATAACTCAAACATTTTCTCTACAACTATAAAACTATTCACTTTTCAGTCGATTGGATTATACGGTAGAATTCATGTTTGAACACAATATTTATTTACCGAAGCGATTCAATTTGAAGTATTTTATTTAAAATATAAATAAATTAATTGATATATTAGGAAGTTCATAGTGAAATTTATAAGCTATTTGGTACACCACGATTGGTATTATAAAATGATGATAGTTTCATTTGAGGGAAATAAATTGCGGGGGGGATGGGGGGGGGGGGTTATTTCTCCCAAATCAAGTTCCACACCCCATCTGGGGTCAAAAAAGGTGGATGTGTTCCTTACGGCACATCCACTGTACGAGGTGCAGGTAAGCTATGACTGTAATATATACACAGTGTATTCTACACACCTAGGCGTATTTAAATTTTTTTTTCCATATATAGCTTTTATGAAGGGTATCGATACTCTTTAATCTTACCATTCCTTACTGTGTTCTAAAAACACACATCAGTAGCATTTCTTCTACCACTTTTTGTTACAATGGCTGTAGCAAAAAGTGCCGTCATTCTGTGTAAATGAAACATGCAAGTTAAACATCATAATGTGGTTGTTTTTTAAATTTATTTGAAAAAGATTACACTATCCATTTCAAGATATTGTTATTTTCTTTTGCCGTCTCATTAAAGAAGAGGGAGAGTAGTGTATCTCTTTGGTAAATTTGTCATTCTCAGAAAATAAAATGAACATTGAAGAAAATTGACATTAATTTGAAATTTAGTGAATATGTAAATCCGAAACTAATAGATCGACCGAAAAGATTAGAAGACATATTTTAGTGATGAATATTGCCTAATTTTGCTACGTAATCACAGATATACACTATGGAGTAAGGTACCTACTAACCCTTCAATATGATTGTGTTAAACCTTCTTGTACTTTAAAAGGATGGATGCTAATCCTTCATGTCCTTCAATAACTTGAGACTCTCTTTCAGTCATGACAAACCTTCAATAGGATGGATGTTTTCCATCCCGTTAAACTTTCACTAAAAATTTTACCCGAAAGACCTCCCTCAAACTGAACCCCAAAAATCTCTCCAAGATTTTTTGTCCTAAATTGTCAAGAGACAGACACTGTCAGGTGACAAAGTCTGCCAAAGGTTTCTTTAGAATGTTAATGTAAATTAACAATATTACATGCATCTATGTATAATAAATAATTAATATTTTGATTCATAAATATCTTTTCTTAAATTATATATTATCATTTATCAGGAATACTTCAATACGTTATGTTTACAATTTTTGACGAACATTTTGTGTATATCCCATGACAACATTTAAAACTGTTGGCTCGACTAACATCAGATTTTGCACATACTTCTATCTTTTTCTATTGGTTTTCGATAATGAAATATTTAGGTCGTACTCGGCAAGAAATATTTGCTATTGATATTATGCGAGACAATTTGGAGAGAGAGTTGGCTGCAAAGAAATGGCAGTGGGTTCAATACAATGGGATAAAGTTGGTTTCTATTTCAGTTAATTTATTCTAGGTAAAAATCTGAAAAAGGAATTATTCATATTGAATGAAATAGATACAAATACTAATTTTTTTATATTAATAACTTCCATACAAATATGTGCAACTTTGACCCGAGTAACTTAGTCGCTGGCACTAGCATACCAGTTCTAATGGAAAAATAATAATAATTTTAATCTTAAACCGATTTGGAAGTTGTGTTTTCATGGCTTTCACTTTTTCACGTAATTATATCTGATTAGACAAAAGCGAAGGTGAGAACTGAAGATGTTTGAATATACATATAAGGGTGAATGTCTCACTATGAAGTTATAAACAGTTAACTGTAACCTTCAGCTGCTTTGTGAGATGTGCGATAATTGGCACTTCGCCAAGCTCCGTAAGGTGGAAGCCCCCATATAACAATAATACCTAAGAAATATTTGTTTCGTATCTTTGCTTGTTAGTTTTATATTAAATGTAAACCTAATGTTTGGCATTTTCCAATGAATGTGTAAATATAATATAAAGGTTTTTATTAAGAAAAATATCGAAAAGTCAATTTGTTAAGATTTTATATGAGTTTAAGTGAGAGCTGGATCTGACACGCCAGTGGCTAGGTTAGTGAGCAAACTTTTGTGGGCTAGCTTATCTGGGTTAATCGAAATGTCAAAAGGCTAAAAGTGCAAAAATCTATCCAATATTAGTTCATTACAACTGGTATCAGGTGCAGTAATTACTCTGAGTCTTCACCACTGAAGTCTCTTGCAACTTCTCATCACTGGTATCAGGTGTAGTAATTACTCTGTGTCTTCACCGCTGAAGTCTCTTGCAACTCCTCATCACTGGTATCAGGTGTAGTAATTACTCTGAGTCTTCACCACTGAAGTCTCTTGCAACTTCTCATCACTGGTATCAGGTGTAGTAATTACTCTGAGTCTTCACCACTGAAGTCTCTTGCAACTTCTCATCACTGGTATCAGGTGTAGTAATTACTCTGTGTCTTCACCGCTGAAGTCTCTTGCAACTTTTCATCACTGGTATCAGGTGTAGTAATTACTCTGTGTCTTCACCGCTGAAGTCTCTTGCAACTTTTCATCACTGGTATCAGGTGTAGTAATTGAGAAAAGGAATGCAAAAGCAATGGTCTAGAAATAATTATAAGAATGAGAATAAGAATAAAGTCGAATAATATAAGTATTTATTTATTATTGTAACTAGTAGTATATAAAATGATGGTTATAATAAGGCAATTGGTAAAGTCTCTTCGTGGTAAAGTGAAGAGAATGATTGTAGCAGCGTTGTGAACTGCAACGGTAGAGTCTTCTGCTTGGGTTTGAGAAGAGACTGATTGCGTAGCTGCGTTGCAGAAAACTGGCAGCCACACGATGCCACGAAATTTGTTGAACACCTTTAAGAATAAGAATAAGAACATTAAGAATTTAGAATAAGAAGATTTGGAATGTAGAATTAAGAATAAACAAAGATTAAATTTGCAAGTATATAGTTTTAAGAATTACCTATAGTCTAATGGTTTAGGACAGACATTGCCGATAGAGTGACGTCAGTGCACACTGCTGAGTCTGGCCCAAGTCGCCTGTCCACAAAATAGGGTAACCTAAAAATTAGAATAAGAATACCGGTGACCAAATGATTAAAAAGAATAAGTTCGGATATTCGCCTTAAGTGTCGCTTATATTTAAATAAAACATTTCAGCATTTATATGTCATACTGACAAGAATGGTGAATTACCATGTTGGCATCTACTATATCAGCCGGCTTCGGCAAGTGGGTAACACATCAAGTGAAGGGCCTTAGTAACCCATTGAGGCACTTAGCAATTCATTATTAATTTAAGAGTTAGAGTAGAAAAAGAGAAAGGGGGGTGGAAAAATAAAGGCATAGAAGGAATGAATGCTTAGTCAATCGTAATTGGTTTGTACGATTGACGGAGTATAATACACGTCTACATTAGGCGGTAGAGTGCATTAAAATGAATCAAGCTTTTTCATGGAACACCTTGATATATATAGAGGTAGTGTTCCAACAATGTAGTGAGATCAAGAAACTGTACGTACTTTTGAAAAATATAAACGAACCTAGGCTAAATATTCAAATTGTCACGGTATATTAGGCTCATATATGTAGTATATTATACAGTAATTACTCTGTGTCTTCACAACTGAAGTCCCTTGCAACTTCTCATCACTTGTATCAGGTGCAGTAATTACTCTGTGTCTTCACCGCTGAAGTCCCTTGCAACTCCTTATCACTGGTATCAGGTGCAGTAATTACTCTTTGTCTTCACCGCTGAAGTCCCTTGTCACTCCTCATCACTGGTATCAGGTGTAGTAATTACTCTGTGTCTTCACCACTGAAGTCTCTTGTAACTCCTCATCACTGGTATCAGGTGCAGTAATTACTCTGTGTCTTCACCGCTGATGTCTCTTGTAACTCCTCATCACTGGTATCAGGTGCAGTAATTACTCTTTGTCTTCACCGCTGAAGTCCCTTGTCACTCCTCATCACTGGTATCAGGTGCAGTAATTACTCCGTGTCTTCACCACTGAAGTCTCTTGTAACTCCTCATCACTGGTATCAGGTGCAGTAATTACTCCGTGTCTTCACCACTGAAGTCTCTTGTAACTCCTCATCACTGGTATCAGGTGCAGTAATTACTCTCCTCATTATCCTCTGCTCAGTCCATTAATGAACATCCCGTCAAAAACTATTAAGCGAGAGAGAAGAGTTTAACTTCACTCAGACGCGATAACTTTTGGGAATAACTGAGCGTTAATATTACATTAATGGCAGTGAAAGTGAAAACATTTTAGTAACAACATTCCAATATTACGCTATGAGAACACACATAAAGTGAAGTAAATAGGATTTCAAATATTCATCAATAAGTTCTATTTGGTTTTATCGTAGGATTAAATTAAAGCATTTCATTTGTAGTTGGATATTATTCAGTGGTGAATGTAGGTAAGATGATTAATAAATAACTACAAAATAATTTTGTATATCATATATGTTTATTTTACCTAAATTCGCAGTTTTTTTTATATCACGTGCAGAAGTTCCCAAAAAGTCCCGCAAATCCTCGCAAGTCTACGCAGTTCACTCTCCAGAGTAGATAAGCTGAGAGATAATTTGATGAACTGAGAAAGTGGGACAGAAAAAATATTTAGTAAAGAAAGTTAGTAAAGGGAATTGAATTAAAAAAGAACAGATTTAGAGAATAGTAATTTATACCAAATTGTAAGAAAATTATTAAATTAGAGTCCGTTTATAAATACAGTAGCGAGTATAAGTTAAGGGTACAATATGTACCCCTATATGTACAAAATTAATATTTTGTGAAGAGTCCTTTATTTTTGATTACCTCGTTGCATCGATTATTACAGGAATCAATCTATTTTTAGCAGAATTATGGAGTTATCTTCTGTCACTCTTCTTTCAAGAATCCCCAGAGTTAATCCTGATTTTTAGGATTGCGTTATTGAGCACCATCACCAATTACCTTCCAAATGTTTCCAATGGGGTTCAATTCGGTGCTCTGAGCAGGCCAGCTTATAAGAGAAGCTCATTTACTTTCTATGCATGCTTTCACATATTTAGCCGTGTGAGAAGGAGAATTGTTTTGCATCAAAATCCGTGGTTGGGTATCAAATGATTGCAAATATGGAATGCAATGGTGGATGAGAAGTTGCGTATACACTGCTGCGTTGACCACTCTATGCACACGAACAATTGGGCCTGTTCCCGCTGCAGAAATGATACCTCAGACCATCATGCTGTCGTCTTTATGTTTCACAGTTTTCTTAACGAACTCCAGGTACAAGTCTTTACCCACATTACCTTGAACGTACGTTCTGCTTTTATTTCCGATCACAGAACACTTAGATTCGTCGCTGAAATGAACCATGGACCACTGCTCCTTTGACAAAACGACATGCTCCTTGGCAAACTGAAGCCTTGCACTTTGGTTCTTTTTCGATATCAGAGGCTTCGATACAGCATCCAGGCTTTTAATCCTACTCTGCTCAAACTTCTATAGACTGTGAATCTGAATTCTGGACACATTGAGATTATGCGTTTCACTCATTTGGCGAGAAATATCTGCAGCAGTCTTGAAACGGTCCTTTATGCACAGTCTCACCATGGCACGATCTTCTTTGGGGGTAGTTTTTTGTGGTATTCCTGATCCTCGTTTTGTATCGATTGAAGCACACTCTTTAAAAGTATTAACATTGTGATGCACAACACTCTTAGATCTTTATATGATGCTTGCAATTTTAGAAAGTGACTTTCCATCCTTGTGATGGTAAAAATAGGCGTTTTTCACAGAGAGATACTTTTTTCCGAGTAGCAGGTGTAATGACGGCGATAATTTTGTTCCAATAATTTGATAACCTTTAGTAACAATTTAATACGTATATTGAAACAGTCTTTCAAACAAAGATTATTCAGCTTATACAAGTTTATTAATAATTAGTCCTTAACTTTTGCTCGGTTCCTATTTCGTCCTCTGATGGCAATAGTTAAATATTTTAGTAAATTTTTTTTTTTTTCTTTTTTTTTGTTTAAAAAGACAATATTTTTCCATTAAAAACAAGAAGGATAAAATCTTTACAGAAGAGGAAATTCCTTCAGGAACTACGAGTGAGGGGTTGAGTTCCCTGAAGGGGTTGACCCGACCCTCTAAAACCTCTCCTTCGCGGCTGAGAGGATGCTGAAGGCATTCCCTCTCTGGATCGCAAGAGCCATTCGCTGTTGGAACCAGGCAGACTCCCTTGGATCATTCGTTGTCTCAACAAGGCGTCTACCTATGGACTTCATGATTAAGGAGGTTGTTCTACCGTACGCTCCTGTGGTCTCTATAGCAATTGGCTCAAATATGTATGCATCTCCAAGGGCGGAGTATTTCTGACGTTTACGGTTCTCCGCAGCCCCGGCAGCTGATCCGGCCTCAACTGCGGAATCATTGAGGTGTGTCTCGGCAAATGTGTCGACACACGTGCAATCCCAAATCAGACTCTTTCCATTCATGTAAGGAAACACAGTAATACCATCTGGGCGTTTACCATCACCTCTGTCAAGTCCAGGAGGCTCAAGTACTGAAGGGAGTCCTGCTCTCTGCAAAGCCCGTTTTACCACATCATTCATTGCTGCATGTCTTGGGTGACGCCCAGAACTGTACCTACAAGACAGGCCATGCAGTCCTCTGACATCCATCCCACTGCCACAGCGGCAAGAATGAAGTTCACAAACTCTGGCACCAACTCTGAGAGCAATGGCTACCCTCAGGACCTCTGGATCGAGCTGTGTACCCAATGACGGTATGGGAATCGTGTTCAACCACACTCCAGTTTCTTTAAGAGATGCAGATAATAGTCGTGCCCTTGCCACCTGATCAGCTCTAGCCAACAGACTCTCCATTAATGAATGAGCCCGTGGTGTATCCCATTCTTTTTGACTGGACTCATGGACTGGTACCGGGAGACCAGCCTGTAAACCCTGCCTCCATGTCCCAACTGCATCCGTAAGCTCTCCGGTATCGACTACATTAATATTAGAAAGAATAGTTTCAACCAAATCACTCACAGAATACATTGAAGACACAAAAGCAGGCAAGGCAATATCTCCAGCTCTCCTACAACCTAGTCCACCAAGGCCAACCGGTAAAGTTGCCTGAACCCAAGAATCAGCTGACATCTCTACATTGGTCACACTGGCAACGGCAGATCTAAGTGATTCATCAAAGCAGCTAAGTTCGACTACGTGCTTGTAAGCTGGAGAAGCCCGCAGAACATATTGTAGCTTCGGAATGGAGAAAACATTTCTCAACAAAAAGAAGGCTTGATGGTTATCCACCACCCGCAATCGAGAGACCATGAGATCCAGATCTTCTTTCTTCCTTAAAATCTCCTCGGGGATACCCAAGTCACTTAAAGGCGCACCCAACAAGGAGCAATTGTCCTTTTGAACCACTCTGACATTTGGAAGCACTGCCCGGAACAACAATTCTGTTTCACCAGGGGCATTATCATCGAGAATGGTCAGCTCACATTTCGCGCTATTAACTTCAAGTCCGATGGCACTCAACCCATCTATCAAGGTTTTTACGTCCTCCAAAACTCTCCCCGGTGTATCTCCCAGGGCTGCGTCGTCCAGATACCATACATTGAACTCTGACTCAACCCTGCGAGCCACCTCGTCAATTCCAAGAGCAAACATAGCCGGTCCAAAAGGGTCACCCTGCTGGATACCTGTCTCCGACCTCAGCACCTCTTCACCAAAAAACAAAGCTGAAGGCGAAGAATAAGCTTGCCAAAGGAGTCTATATAGCTCCGGCACACGGTTACGAATAACAGTAAGGAAGGTATCTCTCCTCAGACAATTGAAAGCGTTTTTCATATCCACCTTGAGAAACACCCTCCTATGGTTACAGTCATTCAAGTACCGTCTTGCAGAATGTGCGGCAGCTTCACAGCCACCCTTCGTAGAGAACCCAAGCTGAACCGGTCTTAATTCACTACCGAGAGAGTGTGATAAGGGGCGCGCACCAACCTTGGCAGCCAACCTACGCAAGGTATTACCAACTGCTATGGGTCTGATGCCACCATCCTTTTTGGTTAAAGCGCACAATGTGGCTCCATAGAAAGTTGACAAAGCAAATTCAGGAACTTCTCCTCTCAATATCGCATTCACAAAATCTGTCAGAGTGGTCAAAAGACGTACTCCAGCCTCTGCAGATGAATGGGACAATAGCGTCTTCAAATGACCTGGCCTGAGGCCATCAGGTCCTCCGGCAGAACCAGGACGAAAAGAATTAACAGCCCTCCGGACATCCTCCTCCGAAACAATAGGCACAACTAGAGAATTATCCGGAGGCTCTGGCATCATCAAGTCTAGCGGGGCAGGCGGGTGTTTAGACCTCAACGCTCTGACAGTCTCTTCGTTTCGTTGGGCCAGTCCATCCGAAGATGACAGCTCACGAACTGCTCCACTTACGTCACCATCTGCAAACTTAGCTGCCACTCTTTTTTTCAACTTTTGTAACTTGTCATCGTCTGAAGCGTGTCGATTATTAACAACTGGGATTATGGGTTCAGGCAGCGTAGGTAGGGAGTCAGTCTCTAAAAATTGGGCCACCTGCCGATTGATTTTGGTAGCAAGAGAAACCTTACGACCTTCCCTACCGCCATCTGGGCACTGTAGCCCCCAGTAGCAGAAGCTCATAAGCCTTGTCCATGCTAATTGGGTCTTCTGCGTCAGAGCCCCCTGCAATAACAGTTGGAGGGCTCCCGCCACAGCTATTACTGATCCCCTGGGAATCGTATTTAGGACCCTCAACCTGCTACGACAGCCACCAATATATGCCTCCAAATTCACCAGCTGATTGGGCTGCTCCTGGGGGTCATCGATTGTACCCCGCCCTCGACACGCCACACAAACCCATCTTACTATAACTGACGCCTGTGCCCTGGTCAGTCCCACACATGACATGTGAAACCATCCAGAACACAGTGCACATTTAACTCTTTTCTTTCGGTTATTACGTGTGTCACATAAGCTACAGAGCACATCCTCACCCTCAATCATTAAAATAAAATAGCAGTCTGACTGGCAAAACAGAGCAAATGCCACCAGCACCCCTCAACCGGAGTGCCCATGAGCATTCAGGGGTCAACAACCTCCCTGCTCAGTACTCTGGAAACACTTGGCAGACGTTCAGAGTTCACCAGGCAGACCAACAATTCCTACCTCAGCTGTAACTTAAACCTCCTGCAACACAACTAAACAAGGTTAACTTACCAGCTTACTACAGAATAAAAAGGTTAAAAGAGATAAAAATCAAAACTAACTGACGATAAAAACAACCTAAATAAAAGCACTAAAGAATGGCAGTAACGCTGCTAATTGCGCTGCATAAGGGATTAACAATTACAAAGTACAGTCAGAACCAGCAAAGTACAGTCACCGGTCACTCGAATGTGCTGACTAAGCGAAACACAGGTCTGACGCACGAGATAATTAACAGAGGTGTTTAATAACAACAACCTCCTCCCATCACTACTCAATAGAAATATATTTGTTTGATTTGTTTGATTTTGCTAATATTTCTACCTCATACCCACAGTATGTGTATCTTCATTGTTGTTAAGTTTCACGTATTTTCGTTGTCTAGTTCCTTCGCAATAAACAAAAATGTTCAACTTTTCTCACTGTCCCTTAACTTATACTCGCTACTGTATATTCTTTACGTGTTTGAGGGAGCTAGAAATTTTTCTGCAATTCTTTTTATTCTCTTAGTGTCGTGTTGAAGTGGAAGATGCTCTTCCGGGAAATCTTTGATCTCGATTAGTGAAAAGGAAATTTTGTCATTTTAACAAGATCATTTAAATTATTCTGACTGAACTTTTTTATATAGAATAATCATATTTTCTAATTAATATCATTAATATTTATTTAAAATTGATGAATTGAAGGGAACAGAAAGCGACGTAAAAAGTGATCATCCATTTATTTTTTTAGAGCTATCCAATATTTCAATATTCTTTGTTACATTCTAATTTTGAATAATTAGAAGAACATAAATATATAAAACTAAGCAGCATTTTGGACACCAAAATTAATAAAGTCACCTAAATAGTTAATAATTAAAGAAAAAAAAATGATATATAATTAATGAGTTATTAAACTTTAACCAAAAATTATTTAATAAAAGAACTTGCTTGTTCATCAAGTGATGTTGACTGTTTATGAATATCTAGAGATTCCAATATACGAATATCAATTTAAAATATTACTGCTCCGCCCTCTGTTGGCTCCTCCTCATTGTCGACCAGTCAGGGAAGAGTTAACCTTAAAAATATTATCTGTAAAAACATTATGCTTAATTTGAGAATTATTTGGTAGAGATAATATCTAAAAACCTCATGCCCTGTTTACTATATTCTTGAAATTTAGACGGAAGAAACGTAACTTTTTGGGCACATGGGATAATTTTATTTCCCGAAATCGAAAAAATGGTTACGAATTGAACTAAACGGTGCTGAGTTACATTTCTGAAGAGTTATAAGCTCTAAATGATAGTGTCTCGCGATGGAAAATTCTCACTTTTAACTGCTTCATAGTCTTTTGTAACATTTAGGAAACTATTAATTTACTCGGCCAAAATAAAGGATATAATCGACACAGGCTAGGAACATCTGGAAACAGAAATCCATTTAGCCTTAATAGAAGTCCAAATAACCTAACTTCTGTTCAACAGAGATACGGACACAAAAAATGACCAATTAGGATATAAAATAAAATAAGGATAATGTAAAAAAGAACTACAACGTAACTATAGTCCGTCATTTTACACTAGTCTCTATACATGTCTTTTAATTACAAGGTATTCAATATTAATAGTTTGAATAATAATCAACTGCTTTACCGGAAAGAAAATTTGCAATAGAAACTAACTAAAAATTTGTTTGGTAATTAGTTATTCATTAAGTACCAGTTAGACTGTTAAATATTGTAACTAGGTGATGGAAGCAATTAGGAGCTCTCTCATCTATAAATTGGTTCAGTGCAAGGGAAAAGGCAGCCTTAATTACGGCACTTATTAGACCCTAAATCCACGGCAAAAACACTCCACTTCTCATGCAGGCGTGCAGGAAAATAGAATGAAAGCAAAAAGAATATTACAGAAAAAAAAGTATTTCTTATGCGCTTGCATGATTGAGACGAAATTAATTTCTAATGTTAAGACGAAACTATTTTCTAAGGTTGCAGTTTCAATTTTTTGAGAATAAAAACATATAACATATTATGACATTCTCACTATTCATATTTTAATTCATACGATATAGATTTTATGCTTAGAGAATGGTTAATTACTCCATAAATAAAATGTTCTCGTTAGTATAATATAATTTATGCAAATAAAAAGTCTATTGATATGCCACAATCAAATTGAAAAAATTCCAATATCATTCTGTTACTATTTAAAACTATAATAATTTTAATAGATTGGTAGAAAAATCTAGTATGAGTAAAAACATAACTGTTTTTAATCATACTAGATTTAAATATTAGCGAAGTATATTAACCATACTGATAAACTGAGGAACTGTCAGTCAGAAACTACTTTTAGAGTTATTAAGACCTAGAGTTGTTAAGACCTAGAGTTGTTAAGACCTAGAGTTGTTAAGACCTAGAGTTGTTAAGAACTAGAGTTGTTGAGACCTAGAGTTGTTAAGACCTAGAGTTGTTAAGACTATCCTCATATAAATATTATCTTAGAAAAAGTGCTATCTATTTAAAGGTTTGTCTTTCATCGTACACGTATACCATAAATGTGCTTTTAGAAATACGGAATAAGTCTTCATGGTTCAACCTGTACCATGATATCTATTCTGTATTACCAGTGTAACTATAGATCTGGAAATGATTTCCGAAGAATGAAGAAGATTGAAAGAGGAAATCTCTCAATTATTTATCATACCTTTTCTCTCTTAACATTCTATGGCCAGCCATAACTTTTTCTCTGGCAACTAGCTATTTATTCTTACATTGATCTCCTTCCTATGATTTACAGCCTCATTTAGGAAGGCAAATCTAGCGTGAAAAATGCAATTGTATGAGTATTTGCGCATTGCACGAAGAAAAATGGCAAATATATCTGAGGAATGCAAAAATAATCATAATTAAGTGGCAGAGTAGTTTCTATGGCTTGATGAATAATCACATCAATTATTTTTGATTCATGATGCTCCATAAATTCTTAGCCTCGAATCATATTTTCTGGCAGTGAAACCTCCATTAACGAAACCCAGACAATTTAATTTAACCATCACACACCTAATATTATTGATTTTGTATTTCTTAGACATAATATCAATTTGTTGTAAAACATTCTTTGATGTTCTCCAGAAAAAGAGATTCTCTCTTTCAAATCTCATGTTTCAACACCGAAAGTTCTCTCTCTGCATTGTTCAACAATTAGATTTCCTCCTCTTGGTAAAAAAAACATTTCCAGTCCTGAAGAATTCTTTATCAGAGACAATAAAATAAAATAATTTTATTAATTCCTTGTTTGTTAGATCCTAGTTTCAACTGCATGCTATATAAATGGAGTTTATTGAATAATTTATATAGATATGAAGTAGAATTACAATCGAACTTTAGTGTTAATTCTTTTCCCAAGTTTTCTCATATTACCGTAATTTTATACAAAAGTTTAATTTCCAGAATTTGATTTACCATAACTATTGCATGGAATGCTTTTCCAAATTATCTGCATACAATCCAAACCTTGGAAATTCCCCACCGATTTCATTGCCTACCATTCCATCTTGTGATATCAGGAATCAAAGACACAGAAAATCTCGCGTGTCTCTCAAACTCGACTGACCAATCTTATCTGGTGGTGAAATAAAAGAATTTCCTATTTTACGCAACTAAAGAAAAACACTGAAAGTATTTCAGAGTTTCTTTCGCTCAATGATAAGCTTTCAGTTGTGGAAAATATTGTTATTAAATGTAGTAAATAAGATGGATCACATGGAAGATAAATGACGCTTTTATTATCTAAAGTAAAATGATAATGTAGAGTTGAGGGAAATTACGGACAATGAATTGGATTGCAGTTCTAGCTGTTCATTGACCAAAAGTGATGAAAGTCAGAGTGATGTCATGTCTCCATGTTATTTTCATCTCTTTTCGACAATCAAATGAGAGGAGAGTGAGTGCAGTGAGTGGAAGAGAGAACTTCTCTCATAAAAACTTCAACTCAGAGTCCGATAAGTGACTTGCGAGAAAACCTAATGGACGGGGTGACTGACTGTAGACTGAGAGTGACTGTAGACTGAGAGTGACTGTAGACTGAGAGTGACTGTAGACTGAGAGTGACTGTAGACTGAGAGTGACTGTAGACTGAGAGTGACTGTAGACTGAGAGTGACTGTAGACTGAGAGTGACTGTAGACTGAGAGTGACTGTAGACTGAGAGTGACTGTAGACTGAGAGTGAGTGTAGACTGAGTCTGACTGTAGACTGAGAGTGACTATAGACTGAGAGTGACTGTAGACTGAAAGTGACTGTAGACTGAGAGTGACTGTAGACTGAGAGTGACTGTAGACTGAGAGTGAGTGTAGACGGAGAGTGACTGTAGAGTGTAGACTGGGAGTGACTGTAGACTGAGAGTGACTGTAGACTGAGAGTGAGTGTAGACTGAGAGTGACTGTAGACTGGGAGTGACTGAAGACTGAAAGCATATTTTTTTTATTAATATAATCTGTATTTTTATCCATGTTACAGAAATCTAAATTTTTTTTGGATTTTTCTGTTTTTCCTGATTTTTCTCATTTTACTGTTTTTCCTGCTTTACGTTTTTCATGTTCTTTCTTTTTTTTCGTCTTCTTGGATTATTCTGTCATACAGAATTTTTTTTCCATATTTCCGATTTTTCTGATTCCTCAGTTATTTTTTTTTCTGCCTACCGAATTTTTCGGTCATCTTTATTTTTTTTCCCTGACATTTTATCGTATCTAAATGTTGAAGCGTGACACATTTCTTGCAACCAACAGAACCACTTTCACAATGAATATTATAATAAAGGGTGATAAATTACTTTAAGGCATTGCTCTCCTATGAGAGTGAGAAAGTGAGACAGATAGAGTGAGAGAGAGAGAGAAGGAAAGAGACTGAGTGAGTGAGTGAGAAAGATAGAGTAAGGTAGAGAGTGAGTAAGAAAGATGTGAGTGAGTGAGGAAGAGAGAGAAAGGGGTTGAGGGAGAGATGTTCTCTCTATAGAGATGTTCTCATTGGTATGAAAACCTCAAGTTCCAATGCTTAGTTCCGTCTTAGTTTGAGAGATGAAACATTCCTTGTCAATTCCCTGTAAGACATTCCAGGAATACGCCATCGAATATTTTAGATGGAATCTTCATTTCAACAATAATTATTCGGCATAAATTAAATATGTAAAATTACCAAATAAATATAATATTGTATGTTCATTTCGAATAATACTAAAGATCATCTCACAAAAATTCGTATCAATTATTGATTAATGTAACTTTGAACCTATCTGTACCATGTTATTTGTATTATTTTATACATTCAAAAAAAATTAATAAACACTGTACTCATAATTTATTAAATTACTCATTTCACTTTATAAGTCTTCCAATTATGTTGCTAAACAACAACAACCCCAATTAACTCAATACAATTTACAAACTCCACCACCAGCTCTTCGATCTAAGGCCTACATTCATTTTAGGATGCAGATTACCGTAGAGTTTTTCCCTGTGGCTATTGCATGCAGAGTACGTACAGCTTCACGCTCTGATGAATACACGCTACGAAAACTAGTGAAATTTTCTAGTTGGTCAACGTGAGTGTCAACACGAGCAGAAAATAACGAAGAGAAAATTCTAGACACATTTTCACGTTGTTCAAAATGATTATTGAAATTGACATAATAATATGACACCATTCGATTATTAGAATGTTTTATATGGGAATTGATTGATTGAAATGTAGATTGATGAAATATAGAAAGGGTGAAACATTTTTGAAATTTAATTTTTTTAGCATACTTTCATAGCAATTATTCTATGAATCTATTTAAATTACAATTTCTTACAATTATCCCCATCTTTGGATCGATTCAAATTTTTAATTTCTTCACGCTTCCTACAATCAATCACAGCGACCCGTAAATTACTGCCATGAAATCTCATTAGTTCTCTAAATTAATCCGATAATATTTTTCTGAGTTTCGATCGGTTTTCGAAGGTTCATTATAACTCCTTTTTCTCATTTTTTGAATTGTAATTAAAAGGAGAGTTAAAAGACGAAATATATTCTTATGGTACTACATTTCGAATATTTAATTGAGGAAAATTATTAAATATTGAAAGAAATATAACCCTTCAGTTATTCTTAGTAACATACCATACAGTCTAACAATTCTCATCTTTATTCCCTAACAGTTATCAATCACTGAATTAATAAGTAATCCAAGATTCTGTTCCTCGAGTGTTATATTTTCTATATCTAATATTTTCATTACAAATCACACAGATGTGTTACCATTTCCGACCACCAGAGGGAGATGAGAACAATCCGGAGAGAGGAATAGAGCTGTAAAAACACGGACATGGCGTCCATTAGGGAGATCATCTCTCCTATCACGAGATATTCCTCGCCAGTGCTAATCTCTGAGAGACTCTCAACTGCTGCGCTGAAGTCCTTTGTAATGGCCACAAAGAGACACTTGGCTCAAGAGAGGAGAGTTCATGTACTCGATTGTTAACATCTATTCAAACAATAGTAAATTGTGTTAACATCAGAAAATAGTAATATTTGCGCATACACGGGACAACAATGATTGTATCTAATTAAAGGATAAATAAAATTATAATTATCCATACAATCGCTATTCATTAGAAAATTAATTAAATATATTGAGCTATAGCGACAATAAAATTAATGATTTATTAAATTCACCATCCCACAAATTCACAAATCATACTAGGAAAATAACTGTACCATAACTGTAGAGTCGTTGATATCATTTACCATGAATAATAATTCGAAACTAATCCAACAAGTTCTAAAACTAACATAATTAATGTGGTTCAAAATGGCTGATAGTGATACTAAGCTACCTAAATTGGACGTCACTTTATTCTCCTGGACCAGATAATATGTGGAGCAAAGCAGCACGAAGGTATAACTTTTAATCATGGGTCTATAAACTTATCTTAGAAACTAATTAATTCTCCATCTTAACACATCTATTTTTGAGAAGAGTTTTAAATTGATAGAACCAGTATAAGAGAGAGTTATGTTGAGAGAATGGGAAACAATTGTGCAATGAAGTACATTTGGATGTAGCTATACTGATTTTAACGAGGATTTTGATTGTAGTTTTGTATTTTCGAATAACATATATGATATATGTTATTATACATTCCGTACTAATGATTCAAAGTGGAGAGAACAGAAAGATCGCAATGAAGAAATATCATGTTTAAAAAGTCAATTATCTCATCAGAATTGTTCATGTACCTTCCAGTTTTTTTATGCTAGACCATTATTTACATCCTCAGTGTCGTGGTATGTTTAGGTTCAACGTTCATTGAATTTGATCTTTCAAGGCCTTACTTTTGCCCACTACCCAACATATTAAATGAAATGAAGAGAGTATCTAAACCAATAAATTACAGGGACAAGAACAAGAAAATAGAGGCAACAGTTTCCAAAATGCAGTCATTAGAATTCAGAGAACATTGCAGGTACAAACAGCTCAGACGTGAGAGTAACATTGCTATGCTGTGCTTAGGGGATAAAAATAACAAATTGGTAATAATATGGTAAGCAAAGATTGATATTAACATAGCGTAAATGTTGTATTAATAAGTTTTTGTTTTATTATTAAATATTATAAATAATTTACGAATGTGGTATGATATCCAATGATGTTTGCAAAGATTAAGAGAATTAATATTTATGAAGAATTCCTAAATTAAATAATAACATTGATTATTGTATTTCTAATTTCTTCATATCACTGAAAATTCCAACATAATTGATTGATTATGAAACTCTTTGATTTTAAAAATCTATAATAATCATGAAATAAAAGTTAATTTGTGTTTTCTGAATAACTTTTGAATATATTAAATGACAAAAAATATTAGATGCTGTCGAAAACTATAATCAATTAAATCTTCATTTCATTACGAAACTTATTCCCTTTTAGCAGATTCCAGGCTATCGTCCCATTCCCAAACCTCTAAGGAATCAAATTGTCTCCCAAATTATCTTCTGAGAGAGCAATTCAGAATAAGAAGAGAGAGAGAGAGAGAGAGAGAGGAAGTTATTTTGTAACGATAGTCTCCTGAGAGGCGCCATGTTGATCTTGGGGACTGAGAATGACTCGCTTGGTGAGTCACAATGGAGACTAACTGACTCTGTTTGGTGAGTCACAATGGAGACCAACTGACTCTATTTGGTGAGTCACAATGGAGACCAACTGACTCTATTTGGTGAGTCACAATGGAGACCAACTAACTCTGTTTGGTGAGTCACAATGGAGACCAACTGATTATATTTGGTGAGTCACAATGGAGACCAACTGACTCTGTTTGGTGAGTCATAATGGAGACCAACTGACTCTATTTGGTGAGTCACAATGAAGACCAACTGACTCTATTTGGTGAGTCACAATGGAGACCAACTGACTCTATTTGGTGAGTCACAATGGAGACCAACTGACTCTATTTGGTGAGTCACAATGGAGTACAAGTATAAATATTTGTGCCTCTATAACTTTTAGTAACATTTTTATTTAGGAAAAAAAGCCCTTCTCATCCCTCTCTTTTTGCCATGACTCTCAATTTTCAAAAACTGCCTTGCCAAAGTCACTCCAACATATTGCTTCCATATCAAACTTCTCATCAACTTTGACTGTTCTGTACAGAATGACAAGCAGTGAAAACATGGCGGTTATAACGCTTCCAGATGCGTTACCACCGCAAACCACCAGAGCACCGCCAACAGCCAAGGCGGTAGAAACACGAGTATACACTGCAAATTTACTTTCCATTCATTTAACCGTGACTAATTGAAGAAGCGTAAACTTGGCGTTGAAAACGCGGCATTTAATCTCCTAGTATAGAATGGGCTTATCATGAAAAACGTACATTTGAAAGTTTCTCATTCTACTGTTTTCTGCACAGAAAGAAAAAAAGCAGTTTCGTGAGGTTTCCCCTAAGCTTCAACTCGTTTAGATAATAACTCAAAAGTTGCAGGCAGTAGAGATCTCTTAGTTTAATAGCAGTAATAATTAGTAAAATAACTCTCCTGACTGCTTTTTATGTTGACATTTATTAACAGTGTAAACTTTAGACTCTTTTGCTAAAGGATTGTGATTGATAATAACAGTGAGGTGGGCATTATTACTCCACGAAGAGAAATGATAACTGGAAGAGAAACAAATGTTTCATTTACAATTAAGATAGTAAAACCGAATAATTAAAAACAATAATCAGGTATCAGATCATCAATACGAAGAAGACAATAATAAGAAGAGCAATATATGTAGCTACAACCACTTTTAAAGTTCACAACTATCAAAGAATTTGGAACATAAACACCTTTATAGTTTAAGTGATATGAACCATTAGGATGAGCCATACAAGACTATGACCATCAATAGGGAGATTTGTTTCTCTACTGAACAATTTTATCAATGAAGTTAAGTTTCGACTATTTAATGAACCAATCCGAATACTTCAACATTGCAGCGACCTCTCATGACATTAAATAATGTGATAATGCATTAACATACATTAAATATATGAATATCATTATATATTCTTCACATTTCACAGCGATATTAGATTTTGATATTATAATTATTTATAGTTACATTAATATCTACAATTTAATTTCAAATAATATTATATTTACCTAATTATGTTACATCAGCAAATTGTCTTCACATCAATATGACAATAAACAGAATTGTTAGAATAATTGGCTTCACAAGCCTCGAGAATTAATTATAGCGTCCAAATGCTCTATTAAGCACAACATGCATTCAATAACAATTAATTTGGATCGTTTATTGTTGAAATGAGTAATTAATTGCCAGTCAAATTATATAGTTTATGTTTAAGTATTTCAATTTCAGTTAATTCATATTAAATGCCAAAAAATCTGAATTGTTTAAAGACAATTACAATACCCACAATTAGAGTACCTGTTTTCCCTTCTGTTTCCCAAGCCACTCCTCCTGAATTGTTTAGAGACAATTGCAATACCTACAATTAGAGTACCTGTTTTCCCTTCTGTTTCCCAAGCCACTCCTCCTGAATTGTTTAGAGACAATTACAATACTCACAACTAGAGTACCTGTTTTCCCTTCTGTTTCCCAAGCCACTCCTCCTGAATTGTTTAGAGACAATTACAATACCCACAATTAGAGTACCTGTTTTCCCTTCTGTTTCCCAAGCCACTCCTCCTGAATTGTTTAGAGACAATTGCAATACCTACAATTAGAGTACCTGTTTTCCCTTCTGTTTCCCAAGCCACTCCTCCTGAATTGTTTAGAGACAATTGCAATACCTACAATTAGAGTACCTGTTTTCCCTTCTGTTTCCCAAGCCACTGCTCTTGAATTGTTTAGAGACAATTACAATACCTACAATTAGAGTACCTGTTTTCCCTTCTGTTTCCCAAGCCACTCCTCCTGAATTGTTTAGAGACAATTACAATACTCACAACTAGAGTACCTGTTTTCCCTTCTGTTTCCCAAGCCACTCCTCCTGAATTGTTTAGAGACAATTACAATACCCACAATTAGAGTACCTGTTTTCCCTTCTGTTTCCCAAGCCACTCCTCCTGAATTGTTTAGAGACAATTGCAATACCTACAATTAGAGTACCTGTTTTCCCTTCTGTTTCCCAAGCCACTCCTCCTGAATTGTTTAGAGACAATTACAATACTCACAACTAGAGTACCTGTTTTACCTTCTGTTTCCCAAGTCACTCCTCCTGAATTGTTTAGAGACAATTACAATACCCACAATTAGAGTACCTGTTTTCCCTTCTGTTTCCCAAGCCACTGCTCTTGAATTGTTTAGAGACAATTACAATACCTACAATTAGAGTACCTGTTTTCCCTTCTGTTTCCCAAGCCACTCCTCCTGAATTGTTTAGAGATATTTGCGGCACAGCAGGAAAATAAAATTGGCGAATGTCCGGCATTTACGGAGACAAAATTTCACCAAAGTTTCCCTTTGTTGCTGCACAAAATTGGTGGCAGGGAAGTTCTTCAGGTGTTATTTTCAGTCAAAGAATAAAGTGCGAATTAAATGCTATTTATATTCTTGTAATTTTAAATGTTTAATGAAACGTAGCGTGAGCTCTGTGTTGCTCAAAAGAGTTAAGGTCTCTTTGCAAATAATAATATGCTCTGTAGATAAATGAGACCAAAAAAATCTTAGAAGGATAAAATATGATTTCTTATCTAAATTTGTAACATTTAAAGTAAATACCTATTGCAACACTATTTTGATTTGCCAAGTATTTTGGGAAATAGGATTTCACAATTTCATTTATAATTTGATTACTGAAATTGTATTTTTGTAGTTACATAAATTGAATTTATAATTTATAAATATTTTCCGATTTAATCCATACTATTACTATACAATAAACTGCAAGAGGAAGCATTACTCGGTGAACATAATTTACGAAGTACGACAACAAGTTTGTTTCCTTCACTCGCTCTTATTTTCTCCCCAGAGCAGACTATCGCCTAATGTAGTGCATTAGGCGTAATACAGAGAAACGCTCATCAATTACTCTATATGGACGGGGTTGTTTGCATCTTCCTCATGCATACTTCTCCGTGAAACATTCATCATGATTAGGGTTGTGACCATATGCACTGAAAATCATAGATACTAAGAATATCAGAGACGAAATGAAACGAAATGGTATCGAATACTATATACATCTGGTTTAGAACGATTCAATAGTTTTTAATTCTCTCCGTCTATAATATTCTCGGGATCAATGATTTTAAATGCATATTGTCACAACCCCACTCATGATTCTTCTGACAAAAGTGATGATAACTCATATTTTCTATATAACTATACCAGTTTTAATGTTATCCGAGGATATACTAAATTATTTATATATGAATTTAGTTATATTAACATCTATACTCTATAGTTTACACCGCATGGAATTATATAACTTTCTGTTACTCTCATGCAATGATTATTTGGATGATTGTATCAATATTGTAGGTTTATTCATATTTTATATTAAAATTTTGTTGTTCTAGATAAGTAAGATAAATGCTTTTGAATATAATATGATGTTGAGGATTAAAATAAATAAATAATACTGTCATCAGTATTTATTGATAACGAATTGTACATTACTGAATAAACATTCCTATTTAAAAAAGCAATGCCTATTTTAGTTTTGTATTTATTTAAATATTTTGCTTTCCTGAGGTTTACTCAATAACATGGTAGGAAATTATTTAAATGGTATACCAAACTTCAAGTCAAGATGTCTGCTTCTGACAGCAGGATATTAGAATGGAAAATGAGTAATACCAGCTATTTTATTGTATAAAGAATATCGATGTGGAATATTATAGAATATCGTTTAACTTTTAATTAAATTATAAGATATAATTAGGTTCACTTTTATAAGATCAATATATTTTGTTATTGATTATTTTTTTAATCGGTGACCAGGGTATGTTATATTTTTAGATTTGATAATTTATTATGTACTAATTATAAAATTAGTTGATTAATTAATTAAGTTATCGTTGATGCAAGTAATTGATAATTGATTTTTTTTCACATGGCAGATTAATAAAACAATTCAATTTTATAAATATAAAAGGAAAATTTTCTCTCGAATTTTGAGACAATCAAATTATTATAATTTAACATATAAATAACTTGCAAAATTTATTAAAAAGTAAAGTATATCTGTTGTCCTCAACTTAATTTTTAATGATAACGATTTATGTTCTTTTTAATTTACATATATTTGCTTTATTATTATAGATAATATAATTATATATATATGTATTCATTTCCATTATTTCTTTTACATTTGTGGAGCTATGATATTATTTTGTCTTTTCTATTCATTCTTAAAATCCTCAGTAAAGTTCACGTCGATAGCATCCCTATTTTATTTTAAGGCTTTCTTTCTCTGTTTTCATTTGCTTTTATGTAGTATGAAGACTTTGTACAGACTTTTTCATGTGACTACTTACCAAATTAATATTGTGATGTGGAAATACAAAGGGTTATAAAATAATATATAGGTTTTTTCATATATAGAGAATGAAGTAAAGATAAATACATTTTATGAAAGATTACTGAACGGAGTTTTCATATTTTAAAGAGAGTGTTTTAATCATTAATTCAGGACTATTGTCATTAACACACATATATATAGACTATATTTATCACCACCATTAGTCTAACTCGAATCAAACTACCTTTATAGCTATTTCTTATAATTTAAATACATTATTAACTTCCCTGTCTGTGTCAGTATATTCACTTCTATATAAGGAATAAAAAATTAACTAAATATCATTTTAGATTCTACTTCAAATAAAATATATGTTAATATTAAGCCCAAATACTTTTATCTAACATGAACATTGTAGTGGGGAAATCTAGCAGCTGAATTTTTATCACTTATAGCAAAAATTTGGGAAAGCTCGGGTCAGCAGCACTCACTTCAAACACCCACTAATTAACTAGTTTAAAGCAATATTACCGCAAGACAGATATAAAACCTATATCTTCAGTGACTAACCATTGGATTATTGAAACGAAAAGGAAATATAAATATAGTTATAATTGACATCCTACCTAAATTACCAGTAAACTATAAACGCAAAACAATTCAGTATCCTATAGTTCAGGCCGGGAATTAATAAATCCTAATTAAAGACAAGAAAGATGATTCACTATTCAAATTAAAAGCATAAACTTTATATTTCAATAGAACCCACACTTAATAAAATAGTAAAATAGAAAGTTATAATCAAGTTGTTAAATGATATAGAGTACGCTTCCAGAAGTGATCAATTTCAATTAATTGAAGGATCACCATAAGAGGGGGGGGGGGGGAGGGGAGGGATTATCTAGTAACCGTACAAAACACCATTTTTATAACTATCTTGAGAAAGAGTGAATAAGAGGCAGGAGTATACACCTATGATTGAACTATCTCCAATTAGTATACGGAGACGTAACTATCCAGTAATTACTTCTTTAGGGTACGGCACTACAGCACCGGTTCCGTATATAATTTCAGCAATACGCTTCCTTAGCAACCTCCTTTTTTCATCTCCCTGTAAGCTCCGATGAATTAACTCTTATGCATAGGTAAGGGTGATGAAATGCCCTATTTACAGGAGCTCAAATGGGTACAAGCTTCTTTATGAGTAAGCAATCTTATGATTGTAGATAAGATGTATCCTAACCCCGCTGCTTCACCTGAGGAAAGATATGAACAGGGTGAAAGCAGCTAATTTTGGTAAAATAAATCTAAGGATTACTTCCCACCCTTTAACATTCCTCACATAATAGAACTATGTCTTCATTTAGCTTAAAAAAGGGCAATGGTTAAAATATACTACTAATACTTACAATGACCATTTAATGCTTTACGAATAGCTGTCAATTGGCTGCATGAAACAAAGTCATTTATATTTCAGGGCTATTCAGGGTAAATCATCCGAATTATCCAACAAAATAAAGGGTATTTATAAAAACTTTGTGCTAATTCTGAAACCTACGAAACTAAACATTGAAAGATGTAAGATCAAATATTAAAACCTAGTACCTTATGAAGTTGAAAGAGAATTCTAGAGAGAAGACAACGAGAAAAAATAGACAAACAATTATATACACTTTTAGTACTACAGAGAGAAACATATCAAGCGCGAATACCGTAAAATAATTGAGAAACCCGATCAGAACTTATAACCAATCATAATTAAGTAAAATGATACTTAAAAGTTAACTAGCTATTTACAACCAACAAGTGTGATGAACTAACTAGAGCTTACTAATTTTAACCTACTTTCCGAAACTAAACCAAAAAATTAGCTAACTTTACTATTACGGTTATTGATAATAGCCATCAACTAAATGAATAACACTAACTACAATTTACCATCATCACGTGGCCACTGGCCATGGCTCTCTCGGTCTATCTGTAACACAAAAGTAAAACACACATCATCAGTAAAAGATGATCTCACGCTAAAGAATTAGGTGAGAATCTCTGCCAGATTTTGACAGAGCTTAGCAGATGATCAGTCTCCTAAAAAGTATCCATTAAAATATTGGAAATCAGGAAATAGTGTGCACCACAAAAAAAAAATGAAGAGAACCTTCATTAAAGAAATCTCCACTTCAATGTAAAGTTAGCAAATGGTACTTACATACATAAACATACATAAAATGATTCACTAATTCTTTAAATATTATTTTTTCTTTTTATTATTGGGAGAGAAATTTTGACTCCAAAATTCAATATGTATATATTTGTCATTTGGTTGAATTTCACTTTTTTATTATCATGATAAAATATTCAGTCGAAATAAATGTCAATAACTTTTCTGTTCTTCTGATATAAACATTTGTTTGATAGGTTGTGAATTGTCTCTTCATTTTCCTCCTGTTCCAATGAGTCACTAAAGTTTTCACGGTGTTTTTATCAGTACTTTGATGAAGGAAAACTCTCGTTCATAGTCTCGAGAAATACCAATTTTGGGAAGGAAATGACTCTTCATGAAATGGAAATCTAATAATAAACACAGTGTGTAAAATTGTGTGTATTTTATAGGGTTCGATTTGAAATAAAGATTGGGATTATATTGTCGTGAATGATGCCCACAGCGATTCTTACATTTACAACTGATATATGCAAAAAATGAGAGTTTCATATATTTAAGTTTTATCAATAATCTTTGAACTTATTATGGAGAAGCACAAGTTGGTGCTTCTTTTTTTATGTAAAAATAAATACTACATGTTTAATAATGATTAATTCAATCATATATGATTTAATTTCAATTTTGCGTGCTTAAATGTTCATTTTAAGAAATATTATTTGCAAAAACCGTAGACTGATTTTCTGCAAAGAAATTCATTTCAGAAGTTTTTTGTTGAAATTCTATATTTTAAATGTTCAACTTTTTATGATTATTTTAATTCCAATGTACTCTCATTAAATCCATTGAAATTCACATTCCTATTACTCTTTCCTTTTGGTCTTCATTTTCCCTTTCATTTCTTCCCCACCACCAACATTCACAGCGTTAACTTTTCTTTATTTATGAGGAGAATTCATAGCAGCTGTTTACATTCCTCTTCCGGAGAGAGGAGGCGTTACGTGGAATTTTAATATAAAAACAGAGAAAAATTTAACGCCTTTCTACGCTACTGGGAAATGGGGGAAACATTGCGGTGTGAGTGTTGAAATTATCATTGAAATTATATATAATAAATCGGCTATAAAATGACTGGGAATTGTTCTCTACTTATGACAGTGTCCCTTTTGCTTAGTATTGGAAATTCAAGTAAGAAAATATAAATAAGATACACAGTTTAGTTATTTAATATGTGTCCAATAAATATACAATAGAAAATATTTTTGCTACTTAGGATATTTAATTACGAGTATAATTTATCTTGAAAATAGTATTACATCATTTGAATCAAAATATGTTAATAATTATCTGACTATAGATACGATACGGATATAAAAACCTCATTCTACATTTAAACAATGGGAATCAAAATTTTATTCTATTTAAATTAATATATTAAATATCAACCATTAAGAATGTAAAACAACATATGTAATAATATTTTTATGTTTGATATAAAAAAATTACTTTTACTTCTCAAACGACAATAATAAAGATTTTTATTCGTGTTGCTTTCTTAGAAAATACAATTTATTGTCAACGTAGGCATTTATAAAACAGTTTCTACCAAACTTATCCTGAAGTGAAAGATGATGATGAACGATTTTTTTCACTTGATAAAATTTTCCAAATTAACAGTTTACTAATTTTTCCTAAACTATTTCTTCAAAAACTAAATACGTCCCTTCAATTGTTTGAAGATTATTATTAATACAAAGATTTAGAGCATCTCCCAAACAGTTCTCGCACCAACTTTTTTGTAATTTCTAAAAGAATAAAATGGCACTAATCATACCAAAATAAATAATAATTCAATTTATTTATTATAGATGTTTTCCCTATAATTATTCCAATCTTCTTAAGTTATTATCAATTCATATATCTGTTATATGGTATCATTTTATTTAACTTTAATCCGTATCGCCATCAAAGAGTGCAATTAATTTTCCCTCTGAGGAACAGATTCAGATGGATTCTCATCCAGATTATTCTGAACACTAGAATATCTTGTAATTGAGCAGCTATTGAAATAATCATTTACTGGAGTATTCATCAAAAACAGTTATCTGACTTCTATCTATTTGTAGAGGAATCTACAATCTAAGATAAAGAGGATAGAAATTTATAGATAAAGAAAGTCACGACAATTCATCAGAAGGTTAAAATAAAAATAAAGTTTAATATCCAAGACATTCGAATCATGTTTGACATTCATTGATTTAAATAAACAATTTACAATTTCAATTTTATCATCTTTTTCACCCTAACACTTCATTTTGAGGTCACTTTCAGAGTTCAATAATTAATCTTTTCAGCCGAGCAGCTGATAAAAGTTAGTCTTTCTAGTCCGAGTGAGAACATTAGACTCGTTTGTCTTCTCGGATCGGGTAATTTCATCACTAAAGTACGGAACTCTTCACCATTATGAGTTGTGGGAATGAAACCTTACTCCCTATTTTCTTTGTGGTAAATGCGGCAGTTATTGATATATGTTATAATTTATAAGATTTTAGGTACTCGGTGAGCCTAGATTTTGAAAATTGACTTTTCATTTTTTTGTAAGATAATTGTGTAGAACAATTTTTTTTATAAATTTTTCTATTACACAGGAAAATTGTTTAAACAAACATATCGAATTATTATAAAATATATGGAAATATATTTTATTGATATTGTGATCATATTTAGTGACTTAAATGGGTATGAAATTCAGTCCAAACAATTAAGGGTTTAGTAAAATCTCAATTCTAAGAAGATTTAATGGGTTTTATTACCCGATTCTCAGGAAGAAGAACAAGACTCTCCTCCAAAAAGGCTTCCCAATTAAGGAGACCGACACGGGAAAAATTTTGTGGTGTTGAAATTAATTGCAAGCAGAAAATTTGGGACAGTTTTAGTAATTGTTTGAGTTTATGGATTATACATGTAAAACAATTATAATACTAATAGTAATAAATAATGACAAATTATTTTAAGATATAATTAATATAACAGTGTGATAGTAAACTGAACAAACTTGATAAAATATAGGCACTAATTACTTAGATAATTATTGAATAATCTACATTTGTATTTAATTATATTTAAAAAACTATCCTGTATGGTTAAATGAATGATATTGAAACTTACTTAAATTTAACATACTAATTTTCTCTGTAAAATTAAAACTTACGGAAGTATCATGAATGAGATTGTGAAGAAAATGAATAGTAATTGAAATAATCTTAGTAAAGTACGTAGATTTAAATACATATTTTGAGTTTTAGGTATATTTTTTATTAAGATATTTCAAGCTTATTTTAAGATAAATTAACAATAAATATACTATGAGCTACTAAACTAACTACTTCAACAAAAGAAAAATCTTCTGTCGATGAATAAGTCCCGTTAAAATAACTGTCTGATATCCCCAAATATTTGACAGCAATGTTACGCCAGTGGAAATAAATGCAAGTCTTATTTCATCGATAATCACCTAATACTTTGCCTCCGAAAGAAGGAGATATTTTACCGTAGAGTAGTCAGCGGAGGAGCTATCCAATCTATTCTTCTACTTTATGGTGAGAGGAGAGAAAAGAGGTAATAAAAGGAGAAAAAAGAGGTAAGGAAAGGAGAGAAAAGAGGTAAGGAAAGGAGAGAAAAGAGGTAAGAAAGGAGAGAAAATTATTTAAGAAAGGGAGATTGAATCTGGTTGCTTTTTCTATCATTATTTCATTAAACTACAAAATATCACTCGTAATACTATTTAAGTAAGTTCATTTACCTGAGAAAATTAATTTGTTTTCAACAAATTAGAATTAATTATTTGTATGTAGAGTAAAAAATGAAGTATATTGACTATTGAATTAAATATTACACTGAATTTGTGTGTTTAATTTTTTTCGGAAAAGTAATTATAATATTCTTGGTAAAGTCCGTGGACTATTTATATTTTGCTGTATGATTTTTTGAACAATTATTTATATATTCAGCTCACAAGAAAGTAAATTTAGACATTTTTTTAGCATTTGTAAACCCTCAGTCTCGTTATACTGAAAGTAAACCAAATAATTCTCAGTAATCCAAAAGGCTCCACAGAATTTTCATATTTTACGGAATGAAATGAAAAACATTGGATTTTGATGGTTTTTGAAAATGCAATGTCAGCGTTTTCAAAAAGTTCAATAGACTCGAAGCAGACTCCAACTGTCACTGTAAATTATTGATTTCTTAAGATATTATTGTACCTTATTGGAACTCAGTTAACCTTTAGTTTGAATCGATGTATTGAAATGATTATATAATTAATTTAGACTCATATTTCATTTCTGATAGAAAAATTTATATTAACCACAAACATTATACAATTACAATAAGTATAATATATTATATTCCTAGTCTGGTTTCTATTGCCCTGTAGAGGCATCTTATAATGCTATATTTCACTTCCAAAAATTGGTATTTCTCGAGACTATGAACGAGAGTTTGCCTTCATCAAAGTACTGATAAAAACACCGTGAAAGCTTTAGTGACTCATTGGAACAGGAGGAAAATAGAGAGACGATTTAATATCCTTACAATTCAATATTCATATAATATATTACTGAGAAAGTAATTTCGGTGTCGTATTTAAGCTATAATTGATTTATTGCAGCAACAGATATTGCAGCATGTATATTTGAAGGAAAAATCTTCAGAAACTGTTCAATCATCTCTGTTTCAATTTACTTATGATTGCATCCACAGAAAATCAGTCAAGCAAGTCATTCTTTACACAAAATGTTGTTAGATTAATTATTATTATAGAGAAGAGGTATTTGTTTCTGTAGGCAACTTTTCTTTTATTCTATAAGGTTTGAAAAGATATAAATGAGAGTAAAGAAGAAAAGGGAAGCAATATATATCACTCTTTACGCCCATTTCCTTGAATTTTCCCATGTTGGTGCCAAGATCCTCAATGTATATTAACAGCTTAATATATCATTATCTAGGAACTGTTTGATCAGATTTTGGGAAGGATAGTGTCGAGGGTCAAGGTCTAGTTCAAGAGAAGGTCAAAATAGATTTCAGATGTGGCGAAGTTATGCGTTCTTGTAGTTCCGAGTGCCAGTTCTAGTTTAGTATAGTTTTCTTGTCCAAAGGAATCAATATTCCAGCATGGACGTCTTGTACCATAATTACAGCTTCATTCCAAAGAATTGTTTTTGCAGAACTCGTGCAATAAATTGATCTAATTTGAGAAAAGATACTCAAGTTAGCCCAATCACTGTTTTTTGTTAGCCGATTAATCAACATCTGGTCCTAGCGAAAAGTGAATTAAAATTTAGTGAGCATTGCAACAGTGACTCCTTTTGAGGAAATATGAATGGGTCAACGAAAATTTAGTAGAGTTTTCTCTTAATCGGGAAATTTAATCACTAAGTTTGATCAAATTATATAAGATATCATCAGAAAGTTGATAGAAATTTGAACACTGACCGGAACAATGATGCTTAAATATCGTAAATTCATATTTTCAATAATTTCAATGCTCAGTGTAGCAATTGCATTTAAGTTCCATTAGATGCAGATAATAAAATTTCTGCAGTAAATACAGTTTCAATTTAATGATAATTTTCATACTATAACCCATTATCATTTTGTCGTAAGGGTTTCAGAGGCTCTAAAAAATCTTCAGACCAAATGTTTGCAGAGAAAGAAGAGGGCAAATGGAATCGCTGATGCAATCCAATGATAATAAAATAAAGAAGCTACTAAATGTGGTAATACCAATAAACATCACAAGATATGTTATTCCCAAATAGAAACGACGAAACAGCTTTCGTCGTCGTCGATAAATGACATCGTCAATCTGCAAATTACGATTTGCAGAGACTTAGTCACAATATGAGAACTGAAGAACGGAAAAGAAATCGGATTCTAACAACACATGCTTTATAAATCCAATTTCAAAACACGAGAAACAATCAGAAAAGCGATTGGGTATTCAACTGTACATGTTGAAAATTGAGTTTTATATACTTGATATAGGTATGTGAATTATATTCCTTAAGAATGGAAAATAAAGAAAGTTTTCTTTCGAAAAATACATTTAAAACAAATAAAAGAAAATACAAATTGTGCCAGTCGAGAATAAATTTCTGCTGTCAGCATCAGACATCTCGAGTTCCGCAAATATTATTTTCATAAATCTGATCCCATTCTAAATAAAATACTCACTCTGTAAGAAAAACTTTTATTTGTGAAATTGTTAGAGTTAAATTATAAATTTCTTGTTATCATGAATAATATTAAATATCAACTAATACTAACAATATATTTGGGGTATAAGTGATGGAGTATTTAGTGATTGATATGATTTTTCTAATTTATTTGGGAAAATTCGTAGAGCACAATTTGAACCAAATTCACATATCAAATAAAAATGTTCTTCCTTTTTCAATAGCGATCTAATTCCATTTAATTCGCACCTCATTAAAGGCTTCACTCAAATGATCAAAAGAATGAATTGCTCTCTAATCAGCATCCAATTAGGTAATACTAAATATTGGAGTAAATCTTCAATTAGATATTTTCATCCTTATTTTTGATGAAAATCTTTGGAGTTGGAAAATGGGATTTTCAATTTATATTATTTAAGCGACACATCATAATTTGAGTCAATATAATAATGAGTTTATGTCTCAATCGAAATACAATATCTTCTGCTGCAATACATGACACAATATCTTTTTTGCAACAGCACAATGCGCAATACTCTGCCTCAATACAATACATACAATATTGCATCCCCACAACTTCTGCAATGCAATTTTGCGGTGGCGGTAAATTTAATCTAGCGAAATATTCCGCGATGTTTCGTTTGATCGTAACAATAGACTTGGATTTCAATTCGATTGTGAAGTTGTTTATCTGTTATAGGCCTATGAATCAAAACTTTTTATTTTCTGAATTTTTTTTATTTGTATACAACAGAATAATCATATGCAGCTCATTTCAAAGGTGTCGTTTTTAATTTTTCTGCATTGAAAACGGTATCCGTCTTATTGGCCGATTACGAATTTGCTGAAACTAAATTCTTCGAAAACTAATTCACCGAACTCTAATTCGCTGAACCGGATTCTCCGAATACGAATTTGCCAAAAGACAAAATTGTCATAAAAAAGATTCGCCGAAGTGAAGATTGGCCAAAAGACAAATTTTCCGAAAGGCAAATTTATCGAAAGATTTATTCAAAACAAAATGTAAAATTACACAAAAGTTACATAAAAAAAAAACGAAACAACGAAATCATAATTAACCCTCAGTTACACAAAATGATCCTTTAATTATTCTATCTCTTCGTTATTCATTGTAACAATTAATCTTTGGTCCACAAAATGATTATTTGTCTTTGTTCGTAATTTAAAGACGTTCTAGCTTTATTCAGTCAGTCATGTTTGGGAGCAAGTTACATTTCTTTCATTTGAGCGTTTGGCTTGTTCTTAGATTGTGTGTTACTAACGAGTTTATTCATTTTTTGATGAATAATCCATGTTTACTGGTTTGTTTTTATGATGGGATTATAAATATCACGACGAGTTAAATAAACTAAACAACAACTTTGTTTACAACTTTGTGTGATTACTAAACTAAAACTCTTTGTTTAAATATGCCAAATAAAGCACACATGGGCTTCTTATTTTGTATTCAGTTGTTGATAGTATTCCATACAGAAGTGTTATGGCTGACATTATTTATATCTATTCAATTTATTGCGTTTTAAATATGAAATTGTTAGTAATGAATAAAGTAACTATTAGTTTTGTTTATATCTTCACAATATACCTCTGGCTTCAACGATAGTGTCATTTGTAAGAAGAAATTTGTTTCAGTTAAGGGGGTCGTCTAGGTTCGGCACCGTTAAATATCAATTTTTTATATTATCTTATATGAATCTCAATACTTTTCTCTAGCAGAATGTGAAAACAGAATTTTGAAAAACGTACCAGAACCACTACGAATGTACCAAAAGGTGCTGGTACCATGCGTGTGGGCACATTGATTTGGCTTAAAAAAACTTGTCATCTAAATCCATAAAAATCAATCTTTCTCAGCATAATATCTATATCTGCTAAGTACATGATTATAGAGTGGCATCTATTTTGATCTGGAGAATAAAATCACCATTTTTATCTGATTATTTTTTAATCATCATAAAAACAATGATTTTTGTCAACCCTTTATTAGTAATGTACTTATTAATATTGATATATACAGTTAGATATATGAATTTAGCAAAATGATACAGAATTAGCGGAATCAAAATTTATGTAGCAATAATAATGTCAAATCCATATAAGAAATGTGTTTTCTTTATGCATAAGATATAATGGTTTTCGACAAATTCGTCTTTCAGAAAATTTGACCTTCGGCAAATCCTTATTTCGGAAAATTCGTTTTCGGCAAATTCGGGATTCGGGAAGCACGTATTCGGATAATCCGTTTCGGCGAATTAGTTTTTGGAAAATTTAGTTTCGGTCAATTCATTTTCGGAAAATCAGCTAAGATCCATTAAAAACAGGATGATGATGCAAAGAATTATTCATGTTTTTCGAAGTATTTTCAATAACTACTATAGCGTGCAGAATATAATGGGTAACGAAAACATATTATTTTAATCATTAATTACAAAAAAAAAAAAAATAATAATAGCTACACACATATTCTTAAATTCTCATACACATTCAATTATTACTATTGTAAGTATTCGTAATAAATTCTAGAGCATTTGAAAAAAAATGTTATTAATAATTAATATTTAACTTCAATAAATAAATTAGTTCTGCTCAAAGGTTAATGAATAGCATCACAAACTTTGATGTTTTTACAAATGAAGGCAAGTAATTCAATACTTTGTAAATATTTGCATACTATTGATCGCTAATATCTTGATATGTGAAATCTTTTGCCACAGGATTTTTGCTAATTTTGCACAAAATGAAGGTGTCATCTT
Organism: Caprella mutica; assembly: GCA_947561585.1. NCBI lineage: Eukaryota > Metazoa > Arthropoda > Malacostraca > Amphipoda > Caprellidae > Caprella > Caprella mutica. Next base: position 92,332 of record CANNZV010001044.1, read on the forward strand.
TCTTCTATTCTTAGCATTCGAAAATAGATTTATAATTTAGTCAACTACATTGTGAATAGATCTTAAAATGTTCTCACTGATTATTAAAATGATTTAATGATGTGTTTTATGATACCCTGTATTTAACGGTAGCCGGTAAATTCCTCGAAAACAATCGCTAGAAAGACAATTCATCGAAAAATAATTGCTCGAACGAACAATTGCTCAAATGATTAATTCCTCGAAAGTTGTAGGGAGATTACAGATGGAGTATGAAAGATATAAAATAAACAAGTGGCATGAATAACAGAGATCATGCTAAATTTAAATTAGTAAGACTTAATGTCTGATTCGTAAAGAAGTATGCCGAGAAATTTATACTCCGCACGACCGTGAGGTAATATACTATCTACGGTTGTAGAGAAAATCCAGTCTCAGAAGAGTCAATAATGATTTTATTAAAGATCAATATTAGAAAAAGTTGAAATTGTGAATATTAACTGTGTAGTGTATTTACTAAAATAATAATGTGTAGTGACCGTAAAAGCTCACCAAAAAATACTCAAATATGCCACATGATACCAATTACCCATACATTAACTGAATAGTTTTTGTTAATATATTGAAACTTCACTTTCGAGATGAAAAATTACTCTGTCATAACTTTGAGTTATTTCACCTATTGAGGTGCCACATACATATAGGCTAGTTGAAAATTAATCTACAAAATTATTGGGGTTTTATGATAAAACAACATGAATAGTATCACTTCACCACAAGATACCCAATGACAGGTTACAAACAAGATGACAAAAACGGTCTCTAGGATAAAATAAGAAAAAAACAGGAAGAGAAAGATTTAAAATCAGTCATACAATGATTAATAGTAAATAGCTATGAACAAATTGAAGCAGTTATTATCAAGTAATAAAAGAAGTAACAAAGATGATTAGGTGCACCTCCACTTCATGATTAACTGACTTTTATAAATTCATAAGCTGTTTATAATTTAATAATTCGAGCAATTGTACATTCAAGCAATTTGATCAATCTAGCAATTGTTTACTCGAACAATTGTTTTTCGAGCAATTGTTTTTCGAGCAATTGTTTTTCGAGCAATTGTTTTTCGAGCAATTGTTTTTCGAGCAATTGTTTTTCGAGCAATTGTTTTTTCGAGCAATTATTTTCGAGCAATTTACCTAGAACCGTATTTAAATATGATAGGCTTCAGGCCAATCTCAGACTATCACCCGTTCCACCCATCCGTACGATCTACTCTAACCTTTTAAATAGGACTCTACTGTAATGAATTCGTTGGATGTACGTTATGATTTCATTCTTTAATTAAATTAAATTAACTGATCCAGTAGAAACTTCAGGCTGGATCATCATTCATCTTCCAGAAATGTCCATAATTCTTCCACGTTAGTTCGGTTTATTCTTTAAATAGGGTCTCCAATAATTGGATTGAGGTCAGAGCTCTGACGAGACCTGATCATTATTTGGATCTTTTAATGTTCTAAGAAAATTTATTCATTTTATAGCAACATGGTAGGGCACGATGTTCGGCATAAAATTCGGTGGTTCAAAGTCAGCTAATTGAAAGAGTATGTTGAGTTAGGAGCTGTTTGTATACCTCTCCAAAAACTATTCTCTGCAGAAGAATAATGGGACCAGGACCAGAAGACGAAAATGTATCCCAGATTATCACACTACCACCCACCTTCGAACTTAAAATTTTAATAAATACAACTCATAACTAACTCTTCCCTTACTGTGACCTTCCTATGGTACTAGAATTCTCTGACAGTGATTTACCATCTCGAAAAAAGGACACAATCCTGTTCTTCTCAGCAACATTCACCAGTTGACGTGTAGCGGCAGCCATATTGAAAATAGTTTTGGTTTCGACAATTCGCCACCTCTCACGATGATTATGATCATGAAACAAGTCATTAAAAATACAAATTCGAACCTTTTAAATAGCAGAACTAGTATTCTGCTCTTAATGGTTTAAAGTGAAATATCGAATTATCAAAATAACTTTCATTCAAAATGCTCTGAAATTTCTTAGGAATAGATATAATATGTTTATGAAAAATACACAAAATTTCAAGAATGTGTTTTCCTCTTTCTTTAGCAATCAATTATTTAGATAACTTGGTATAATTTTTCGTTATATCATGCACGTTTGTGTTTCTACTTGAGACGACTTCCAAATTGTAATATAATATGCATAATAGTAATAATTAATATCCAAATAGTAATATTTCGAAGGTCTATACATATGTATAAGAACCATCACTCGTTCACACTATGAATGAAGTAAACGTACGTTGCCATACATTGTTTCATCTTTTAGGTTTTGGTATTAAAGAACGCAGAAAGAAAAAATATCAATTGCTATATCTTCAAGAAAAAAATATTTGGATTGGCCAGGAAAATTTTTGAAATCACCATATCTTTCTATTTTGGATACTAAATGAATAAATATGTTAAATAGTGTAAGTAGGAGATCTTAGCAATTAGGAGCTCTCTCATCTCTAAATTGGTTCATTGTGAGGGAAAAGACAGCCTTAATTACGGCACTTATTAGACTTTAAATCCACGGGAATAACACTCCACTTCTCATTCAGTTTGTGGAGAAATTAAACTGCAAGTGAATAATTAGCTCAATTTATAAGGAAATTTGGATTAAGATTATAATGAAAAGTTTGACTATTGCCTGTTGTATTTAATTAAAGAAACACGGTTTTTATTAATAGAATACATGTAATAATATCATTCTAAAATTTTACATCGTATAAATGATTCGAAATAAATTTTATTCGATTTTTATATAGAAAGTAATATTTACTCTCATGATTTTATCTCCATTTTATTGATCTTAAAGCGAAGAAAGAGAATTTGAACGATCATTAAATTTTATTACTCCATTAAAGTTACCCAAGTTCCTAAGCGTCCGATTTACTTCAGTTTTAGATTCAATATTGAGTTGAAGTGAAAATAACGAACTATATCCTAAAATAATAGTTCGAATATATTTGGTAATTGAAAATTACTTAAACTGAGAATGGACATAAATATATCCAATTTAAATATTCAGATTAAAATACATATGATTAATTCAAATTAAACTATTCATTTAAAATATAGTTATTTCTTTATCTAATAATTTTTTAGTATATAGTTAATTCTATGGGGAATTTACTCACTATTTATGAATCTATTCCATGTTGGTGGCACATTTTAGGTTAGAAATTACAAAGTTACTACCTCTAAGAATACAGTTCCTTGCAGATAAGTTTTTAGGATGTTTTTTATTAAGGATGAGTGTGTAGAGGTAGCCATGCCACCCTATGAACCTCCAATACCAGGTTATAATACAATCATGAAGTGTGCAAAGCAACTAACTAGCGAATACAACAAACTGCTTTACAGCTATTTACGTTGAGAGTTTCAAATTTCATATGATTTGAAAAGTTATATAATTCAACTCATAACTATATGCAAGGAGGAGGAGCCAACAGGGGGAGGAGCATTAAGGGTTTAATGTTCTGCATCCTGTTGGGTCCGCTTCCTCACCAACCAATCAGAGAAGAGTTATCCTTAAAAACGATATCCATAAACACATTATTCTTTCAGTACTGTTTCGATAGGAGCTTATTCGGTAGAGACAATATATCTAAAACCTTATGAGTTGTTTATTATATTGATTAAATTTAGACTGAAGAAAAATAATCTCCTTTGGCACACCTTTCCGTTTTTCCCCTGTATCTTAAAATTTATCGGTACCATAGTTACGCATATCATTCGTTGAAAATATTCATAATAAATATAATATCCATAATATAATTTGTAAGGACAAACAACATGAACAACAAATTGTAAAATTGGGTGCGTACCGCACTCAAAAACTTCCCAGCTAGATGTTTAGATAATCTTGAAGTTTGCAGTACGAGACACAAGCAAATAAAAAAAACATTATAGCTTCATATAAAAAAATATAAAAGTCGAATTTTTCAGTTATCACACGATTTTGTTGACTTAAATTTCAATCAATTACCAATATTTTAATCGTTTATTACCTGTATTGGTATAGTTCAAACATCATCATATTTCATTTTTGTAATTGTTTTTTCAGTTGCGTGGGCAGAGGAGGAAATATCCCAATTTATTAACTAATTGTGAATTAAATAATCGCCGATAATCGATTTCCGATATAGGATTATGACTAATTGATGTGAATATTGTTTTTCTATGAAGAGATTAAATGAATATCCAATAGTCATTAATCATCAATTAAATCGTTTTTTTGTAATGCATCCATAACAAAAATTGTCAACAATAGTTTACAAAATTAAGATAATTTACAAATCATGTACGATGAATAATCGTCTTAATTACGATGTCATTTAAATTAATTCTACAACTGTTAAATTAAACATATAATAATTGAAAAAACTCATTGTAATCAAAGAATTTCTTCAGTAAATAATATCACAGAATATCACTATCGGTAAATCATCAAATATCGGATGTAGATAATTCTTTAGGATAAATTAATATTGAATGATGTTTAAAATGTTAATAGTACTGCATTAAATAAATTATTCTCTTCACAATATTTATCTATAAAGTCTAAGTATATAAATACGTTCATACATTGTTTTACAATTTCTGTTCGCAATTTTTATTCGTTGAAAGATTGTTGATTTAATTCCTTCCGGCTTTAATGGGATTTTTTTCCTATCTAGAAGATTGTTGGAGATTTCCCCCGAGAGAATCTGCGTTGCTGAGGCTTTTAAGAATGTTATAATAAATAATTATTCAACTTCCTTATTGTCATTATCACTCTGATTCGACATCTGACGTAGCCAACCGGACTTAAGAGGGTTAAAATCGTTTATTTATAATATATATTTAATATCGTAAAAATGATATTAATTCAAATATACATGTATCAGGGGAACAATAAGATAAATCTCTTTTATTTATCTCTACTCATTATGTTAGCTCAGAATAATTAATATATTATCATTGTTACATGAACAATTTTCTATTATATTCATATGATAAATTAAAGTTAATATATGGTATTAGCAAGAAATAATAGATTAATTTATTATTAAATGAAAAAAAAGTAGATATTGAAAAAAATTAAATGTTTTATTATTAGTTTTAAATGCCAAAAATTGGGTAATTTTTTAAAAAATATTTTAAACAGTATTACTGTCAATAATATGTTGTTTTTAGCAAGTGTTAAGTACATTAAATATACTATTTATTTTTTCTAGAGCATCTAATGGTTTCGGAGTGATGTGTATATTGTATATTACTGATTGTATTTTTAATTTATTGTCTAGTATTCCATTCATTCATTATTAGAGTAAAGTATAGTACAAATATATAGAATTTCAATGCTTATTCAAAGATTATAGATGTTTTCCTTTCCGAAAATATATATTTGCCAAGAGACGCTCAGAGATCTTGGACATTTTATCTCCACTGTCAGAATGTGTTTGGTTCGGTGGAAGGAAATCGAATCAGCAATTTCTAAGGGTGCAATAATCTGATATTTTCAAAGTAACGTTGGTTTAGCCCAAACTCAAGATATACAGCTTCGGAAATTGATACGTATTCCCATTCTTTTAATATTGTGATTTTGGTTAAGAATTTATTGTCCAGAATAAGGATAATAGAAATTTCTATAATATCTTTAAAATAAAAATTTTCTTCATTTTATCCCAACTTATTATATTTGTTATTCCATGTAGAATTATTTCAAACCTTACTCTACGAGTCTACCTTATATTAACTTTGTCTCTCGGTTTGTCTCCGTTCTGTCAAAAATACTGCATTAATTTAATACTGCAAAACAATCAATATTTACGGATTATTAATTGACAATAAAGATAATTTTAAAAATCATTGACAGCAAGTAAAAATCAAACTAGCAAACCGCTAAGCATCACCTATGCATCAAGTGGTCATTTTAATACAAAGAATTGCTTTTAATTTACCATTCACTCGCTTATCCCATTTGAATGCAATTGTTAGAATACTCTTCTAACACAAAAAAAATTAATATTGATTTATTTAATTTGAAATATATTACTTTACTATTGATACTATATTAACTATATTATATCAAAAGTTGTGTTGAAACATTGTGAAACTTTGGAAAGTTCAGGTCACAAATATAAACATATGCCAAATATATTTGCAAAAATATATTAAAATGAACAGTTTTATTATTACTTTTGCATACATTCCACTAAGCGCACGACACCGTAACGATTTTTTCCTTCTCCAAAACAATTGCTTTTAACCCGAGCATATGTGACAGCAGTCACTTCTCAAACTCTCACAAAAAGGCACTGACCTCAAGCAAATTTCTCCTTTCACTTTTTAAACCTATGTAAACTCAAAGGCCAGTTACCTCTAGGTTCACTTCCTGTGTAGTAATAAAATTTACAATATTGTACCTGTTCTTGTGTAGTAGTAATATTTGCCTTAACTGGTTGCAGGAATCAATATTTGTTCAGTCTCCAACGCTGTACAATCGGATCTTCAACAAATATTTTGTCAAGCACGATTGGTTTGTCAATGAATAGATAATAGTTCACACTAGAATATGTATTTTATTGACCAGTCAATCAAATTAGAACCTATTGTGGAATTGAAAGAATTTGAATGGTATGAACCTATAACACTGGCATCTTCGACGGGATTAAATGACTAATTATACGATAAATCAAAACACCCGATACATCCTGTCGAAGATGCCAGTTTTAGAAGTTCATACCCATCAAGTAAAAACTGTTTGGTTGAGATAGTTGTATAAACGGTTATTAGATTAACAGAAGGATTTTGTTATCGATTCAACACAAGAAGCAAGGTGAACCCATCTAGTAAACTTCTAAATTACTAGGTGAAAGTTCTGAGAAGGTTACTTTAGTTAAAAGAAGTTTCAGTCAAGAATCTTAGTAATCAGCAGTCATCGATTTGTAAAGTCAAGAAAAGGTTATTTATCAACGTCAATCACCAAGAAAGGATAACAAAACAAAATTCAAGGAGAGTGATTTCAAATAGAAGGAGTATCTCCAAGGAGAAAAATATACCAGCAGAGAGGAAGAGTCAATAGAACAGCCGGTTGCATTCCTTGCAGCTGCAGATATCTCACTTAACGGGTTGGGTGAATAGAGGTCAACGAACTACACCCTACCCCTCTCTTTCTGCAAGACAAAATAAACTGGTTTGGATTAGCTACTGCAGTGCCGTAGATATTCCAACTAACAGGATGGTGACTATAATGCCAAATGGTTTGGAGAACACACTAGCACTTCATGTTCAGTCTCCGTAAGGCAACGGTGTATCGATTCATTCAGTTGAACTCAGTATAATGAGGAAGTGTAAACCTTGTGTTTTAGTAACCAGTCAATATAATAAGAACCTACTCAACAATAATTAAAAGAAGCTGAAGAGTATAAACTTTTAACAACAATCTATTTAGATTTATAGTAGAACCTGTGCCAGTTTTATTGAGCCACATGGAGTTTTAATGAACAATATCTTTTGAGTTATTTTGTGAGTGCACAGACACAATACACCTGTAATAAGAACTATTAGTATGTATATTAAATTTTATGTGTTTAATCTATTTTTAATTAAAATTTTACGTAAGGCCTGTTCAAAGACGAAAACCTTTATCAAACATTATTTTGCAGCCACATTTCAGATCGTAGCCCCATTACCCGAACAGTTTTTAACAACAAAAATCGTAACCTCCCCCACATTAGAAGTGAAATAGAACGTAATTGAACATTTTTAGATCTATTGAAATGTTGCGTACTTCACCTCCATTTATATTACTACTAATGTCAGATTTTAAATAATATTAAAAAAAAATGGTGGGCATTTGTGTTGTTTACTTTATCAATTTTTATTCCTGAACCTTAAGATGAAATTTTAATTTTGGTAATTTTATTTTTAACTGTTTATAATGTTAATTGTTAAAAAAATTCTAAAGTGTGAAATATGAATTTACAAAGAACACATATAAAGCTGCTGAATATGTGAGTTCCGTTTAAAAAAATATTTTTTCTATGATGAAATCTATCAGAAGGTATAAAAAGTGTTATGAAATAAAAAATAAAAATATGTCTGAATATATATACTGGAAAATAATGTATATTATTATATTATAATATATACTAGAAAATAAAGATAGATATCTATATAATATTATGCTATTTTTTGTAACTTTTCTGTGCCCAAATTAATTTTATCCTTTTAAAATCTATTCTCAATATTAATAAATTTCCTCCACATTAAAATTATTTTTTCTTATCATTAATCTCTTCTTAATTGTCAAACCTTTCCATCATTCTATCGATGACAAACAATAAAGCCATACAAATGTACTGCTTTGGGGATATTTATAGTTGGAATGCCTCCTAGAGTGAAGTAAGCCCTGAACAGTATATTGTAAAGATATAATGCCTCCTAGAGTGAAGCTAGACCTGAACATTATGTGTTCAAGCTGTGTATTCCCAGGGAGACCTATTATTAACTGTATATTCATAGGTATATCTATTCCCTCTTTCTGATTATTAGGCTGCAAATTATGATATTAAAACTTGAGTGATGAGTTTTAAATTGAATCTCAGTCGTCTAATTCATCTTTCCGAAAGTTTGCTGAAGTTTATATCATAACTGAGGAAAGTTAAAATTCTACTCTAGAAATTGGTCATTAATTTTAAACACGTCAATAATTGAATTATTATCTAGTGAAACTTTATTTCATATTCGCATAATAGATTAAGATTTTAACGATACCATTAATAGACAAAATCACAAACATTTGAGTTACAACAACTTACATTTCACTCGTATTCACAATTAGTCATTGTACTGTTATTCGCAATACGAATATTAATTTGTTCTTGGAAATAAATTCTACTGCAATATAATAACTAATCACTAATATAATAATTTAAGCTAGTATTACATATAATAATGCATTTTAATCTCATTATTCCTATGTAACACAAACCACACTAAGATACTCTTCAACTTCACTGTAATAAATGGTACCATATTTTATATTGTGAAACATTTCAATTATCCAATTACTGTTAAAGCATTAGCGATCGGATATTATACTTACAATACGCAATGAACGAGATATTATGAGAAAAACACACTAGATGAGAGTGAAATGGGATAAAATGTATTAAAACTACTCACTCACTCACAACTTAACTCACCTTCTTCCACATTACTCTCAGTCACTCAGTCACTCAATCTCTCAGTCTCTCATTCTCTCAACATTTCAGTCACTTAATCACTCATTCACTCAGTCTCTTAGTCACTCACTCTCTTAGTCACTCACTCTCTTAGTCACTCAGTCTTTTTCTCTTCACAACATTACATCCATCACAACTCTGGTACTCCAAACTATCGACTTTTCTTAACACCACGCATAAATTCTCCCTGGGGTACATTTTTCGTCAAGTAACTCTTTTGTGGAGCTCTTATCTCTTATCTGCTGGAGACGCATCGTCTCACGTGGCAGGGGATGCATTAATCAATCGAAGAGTTATTCACTTGAAGGCAAGTATCGCCTTGATGAAGATATCAAATTTAAAAGCTACTATGTGAGGAGAGAGATTGTTATTATATATTTAACAGAGTGGTATTTAGATGTAAAGTAAATGAAACTTATTGCTCTCATTGAATTTATCATTCTCTATACTTAAATATACTTAAAAATGTACTTTTATATTTAAAGGTATATATTTGTACTTAACGTTACAATTATTTATACTTACAGTTAAACTTACTTATACTTAAAGCAACAAATAATTAGCTATACTGAAAGTTTGTATATGATCCTTTTTTTCTGAATACTTCTGGTAATCCAGAACTAACATTGTACCAAGTTGTTGAAGTGAAAATATGAATTCTATTCTCATTGTTCTTGGAAACAATAATAGTTAGAGCCTCTTTGTTTTTCTTCAAAAGAGAAAATTTATTCGACGTAAAGTGTTTATGCGTGGAAACATCCTTAGATAAAGAGTAAAGAAACTAAGAGAAATATTTAAGTTCTAGATTCAATGTATTAATTACAGTCTTCTTGGTCAAAATGAGAAAATACTGAATTTTCAGAGTTACTTAATTCATAAACTAATGAATGGAGTTTAATGAAATTCATAGGAGATAAATTAATTGACAAATTAGTAAAAACCAATACTCCAATGAATAAAATTCTGTCTGGCATTCTTTTCCACAATTTCATTTCAAATTTTTTTGACAGAGATTGAATTCTATTAAAGTTTCAACACCAAAACTTTTCGAAACAGAAACACAAATAATGTTTGCTGCTTACCGAATTATCATTTTAAATACATTCAGCAATAAAGTATTTAAAAAAACTATTATATTAATCTTATCCAGAGAGTACTACTTATCATCACTTTTGTCAGAAGAATCATGATAAATGTTTCACGGAGAAGTATGCATGAGGAAGATGCAAACAACCCCGTCCATATAGAGTAATTGATGAGCGTTTCTCTGTATTACGCCTAATGCACTACATTAGGCGATAGTCTGCTCTGGGGAGAAAATAAGAGCGAGTGAAGGAAACAAACTTGTTGTCGTACTTCGGAAATTATGTTCACCGAGTAATGCTTCCTCTTGCAGTTTAATGTATAGTAATAGTATGGATTTAATAGAAATATATAGAATGTATGAATTATAAAACCCCTTCAATAATTTCAATTTTCAACTTTCCGACGTTATTATCTTCGAAATGGTTTTCAATAAAATCTACAGTTTAAGAATAACGTATATTGTGTTTCATTGTAGAATCAATTTTCCTAAAATACTTGCCAAACCATTATAGTAAGAATAATAACTTTAAATGTTTTAATATTAAAATCGTAAATCTTACTACATTCTCCTAAGCTTTTTTTTTTGGTCATATAACAAAGCATATAACCATTCTTTCAAGAAACATAAACTCTTTTGAGCAGCACAGGACTCACGCTACGTTTCATTAAACATTTAAAATTGCAAGAATATAAATAGCATTTAATTCCTCCTCTATTCTTTGACTCAAAATAACACCTGAAGAACTTCCCTGCCACAAATTTGGTGCAGCAACAAAGGGAAACTTTGGCGAAAGTTTGTCTCCGTAAATGCCGGACATTCGCCAATTTTATTTTCCTGCTGAGCCGCAAATGTCTCTAAACAATTCAGGAGGAGTGGCTTGGGAAACAGAAGGGAAAACAGGTACTCTAGTTGTGAGTATTGTAATTGTCTCTAAACAATTCAGGAGGAGTGGCTTGGGAAACAGAAGGGAAAACAGGTACTCTAATTGTGGGTATTGTAATTGTCTCTAAACAATTCAGGAGCAGTGGCTTGGGAAACAGAAGGGAAAACAGGTACTCTAATTGTGGGTATTGTAATTGTCTCTAAACAATTCAGGAGGAGTGACTTGGGAAACAGAAGGGAAAATAGGTACTCTAATTTATTATGGGTATTATATTTTACTGAATTTCTTTGCAATTAATTTTGATAAATCTAATTCATTTCCAACAATAGAGGTGCATTTGTTATCAATACTATTTTATAATTTATTAGAATTAATGGTAATTACTTAGAACTTGAAATATATTCAACTGGTAATATTATCTTTACATATGTGAGTGTGTATAAAAATTAACAAAGTTTGGTCAGCATTCAAAATGGAAAAATTTAAAATTAACTTGAAATATCCTATCTTTCTATAAAAGAAAGCTGAAATTTAAATGTTTGGAAAAAGAAAAGGCGGTTCAAAGTCAACTTACATAATGAAAATAATATACTTATTCCCTTTTTGCAGATTCCAGGCTATCGTCCCATTCCCAAACCTCTAAGGAATCAAATTGTCTCCCAAATTATCTTCTGAGAGAGCAATTCAGAATAAGAAGAGAGAGAGAGAGAGAGAGAGAGAGAGAGGAAGTCATTTTGTAACGATAGTCTCCTGAGAGGCGCCATGTTGATCTTAGGGACTGAGAATGACTCGCTTGGTGAGTCACAATGGAGACCAACTCTATTTGGTGAGTCACAATGGAGACCAACTGACTCTATTTGGTGAGTCAAAGTGGAGACCAACTGACTCTATTACAGGTATAAAGGTAATTTCATCTTCTTCTTGATCGAAACAGAGGATTAATAATTTTGCCAATATGTGATGTAATCCAGTAGCAATTTTGAAATATTTGCATTCTACCCAAAGGCAGTTCAGTTCTTTTATTGAAATATTATTTGTGATAGCAGTAGATAATAAGTCCCAATAAAAAACCTTTTTAACCGAATTGGAAACTGTCTTCCCATGATTTATACTTCTTCACATAATTACACACGATTACATCAAAAGAAGTTGATAAATGGTAAGATACTCATATTTTGAGCACTTAAACAATTATTTAAGGAGTATATCAGAGATCTCTCTAGTGATGAGATGAACGAGTGTGTTTGAGAGCATAAGGGTGAAAGTCTCACTATAATCACTTAACTATAACCCCTAGTCAGTCTAAGTTAGATGTGTGAGTTTTGCAGCTCGCCAAGCTCCATACAGTGACATGTCCCGCCCATAAAAATACCTAAGAAATATTAGTTTCCTATATTTGCTTGTTAATTTTATTTTATATAGAAAATAATTCTTGGGCGTTTACCAATAGAGGTGTAAATATAAATTAAAGCTTTTTATGAAGAAAAAATTTCGAAACGTCGCTTGGTAATTGATTTTATAAGAGTTTTAGTGAGGACTGGTGCACCCGCGCCAGCGTCTAAGTTAGGGAGCAATCATTTGAGGGCTAGGTTACTAGGGTTAATTTTGATGTATACATGAATTAGCACAATTTGGAATTAGGTTTCTTACAGGAAAAAACAATCATCAATAACACCTACAAGCTCATGCACACAATGTGGCTTAGAATCAATAATGGCCTATTGTATTGTTTGCACATAAATTAGATATTTAACAATAGACCTATCATCTACAGTGGTTCTTAACCTTTTTGGAGGTACCGAACCCCACAAGCTCCATATATGCATTCATCGAACCCTCGTAGTTGCAAAATAAAATGAGATTTTCCCTATCAAAATAAAAGCATGTGTACATAACTATAGCATAAACTGTATTAGTGCACAAATTGTACCATGAATCATTTGCACACTAAATCAATATGCTCAATGATCAAAACGAACTAAACATGAATTTTGCATATAAATAAACAACTTGATGAGCCAAACCACCGAACCCCTGAAACTGTCTCACTGAACCCCTGGGGTTCAATCGAACCCAGGTTGAGAACCACCTCCGATCTAAAGACACACTAGAGAACATATTTTACGAAAAAATATATGCCATAAAGGATTAATATACTCTTACAAAAACGAAGTTTTTAAATAATGCTATTGAGATGGAATCAATTTATTGAAAGTATCAGAGCTTCTGAAGGAGGCGCAATATTTGAGTGCCACTCAAAACTGATGACGGAATACTGTTTGATTATAATTGAAACTTATGAAAGAAATGATCCGATATTTTTCAATCAATTTTGCAATCAATCATCATTCACAATTTTCATAACGAGTGATAAAATATATATTTTACCTTTAATATTTCAATATCTCGAACCAAACATATAGTAACCGTCTCCCTCTTCAGAATTAATTCTTTCATATTATGGTTGTTACCATGAGGAACCAATTTATTGAATGGGAGCTTAAGTGGAATTGTAAAAAAATTAACATGTAGCAAAATAATTCCTGGACATCACAATAATTCCTGGACATCACAGTAATTCCTGGACATCACAATAATTCCTGGACATCACAGTAATTCCTGGACATCACAATAATTCCTGGACATCACAGTAATTCCTGGACATCGCAATAATTCCTGGACATCACAGTAATTCCTGGACATCGCAATAATTCCTGGACATCACAATAATTCCTGGACATCACAGTAATTCCTGGACATCGCAATAATTCCTGGACATCACAATAATTCCTGGGCATCACAATAATTCCTGGATATCACAATAATTCCTGGACATAACAGTAATTCCTGGACATCACAATAATTCCTTGACATCACAATAATTCCTTGACATCACAATAATTCCTAGACATCACAATAATTCCTGGACATCACAATAATTCCTGGACATCACAGTAATTCCTGGACATCACAGTAATTCCTGGACATCACAGTAATTCCTTGACATCACAATAATTCCTGGACATCACAGTAATTCCTGGACATCACAATAATTCCTGGACATCACAATAATTCCTGGACATCACAGTAATTCCTGGACATCACAGTAATTCCTGGACATCACAATAATTCCTGGATATCGCAGTAATTCCTGGACATCACAATAATTCCTGGACATCACAATAATTCCTGGACATCACAGTAATTCCTGGACATCACAATAATTCCTGGACATCACAATAATTCCTGGACATCACAATAATTCCTGGACATCACAGTAATTCCTGGAAATCACAGTAATTCCTGGATATCACAGTAATTCCTGAACATCACAATAATTCCTCACAATAAAATGATACATTTGTTAATAAAAAAACGATTTTTAATTCTTAATTTTATTTCTTCCATATTCCATTTCAAACCTAATCAAAACTTTCAAACAAGTGTTGATTTGTTTGGTCTAATTAAAGTGATATTTTTGCTAGAAATTTACTAAACACATTAATCAGTCTCTATTTTCTTCATTAATTTCCTTTTAGAAACTGGAATCAATCCTGATTTGATTTTGAATTTCCAACTACCGAGAGACTTTGGTTAAAATTCTCTCTTTTTCTTCGTCACCAATCGGAACAGAGGAAAGTTTGCGATAAAGTCAGTGAGAGTTTTAGTCTCTGGTTAGGTCTGTGAAGACCAACAGCTCCAATCAGCGCCATCTGGGAGTCAAAAACTGAATGAGGCGGGACTTTAAATTCCAGGTAGAAGATGGATTTGAACAGAGCTGTATTTGATTACTGCATTCATTAATTAATTACTAAATAATGATACCAATTACCATATTCATAAATTAATTACAAAATATAATTATTAATTACTGTAATCATTAATTAATTGCATAATCAATATATTAAAAATGGGAACAAAAGTGATTAATTTATGTATTCATTAATTAATTATTAAACTTAACTATTACAGTATTCAATTATTGATTACCTAATGAAGTAATAAATTAATGTCAAGTAATTAATCAGTTTCAAGCAAATGTAACTTTTTTGGGGGAATATGAACTTTTGGGAAAATGAATTTGGGAAAATTGTTCCCCATACAAATATTGGAAGAAAAAGAAGATTGTTTTTTGTGACAATAGATTCTCTGCTGCTGTCGATAAGTGTCTTTATTATTTATGTTGTGTCGGACTAAAGGAAAGAAACAGCAATAACAATTGTGATGGATACGATAAAAATATATTGAGATGTTAATTAGAGAAGATTTGAGATTGAGATAATTTAATTAGATATTTTAATTGATCTTGATAGTGTACAACTCTACATAAATATACTTTTCTATTGAATTCGCTCATTTAACTTTTCAGAACTGGATAATGGGATATTTAGAGACCTAGTAGAATTAAATAAAATTGATAATTTTAGTAGAAGATGTAAAACGAATACAATAAATGCAATATTCCAATGTATAATATAGTGAAAAATATTCCATAGTAGATACATGTAGAATTGTAGATATCAAAGATATTATGAATACCAGTAAATTAAAATTGTTCGATAAGTTAAATTTAATCAATATGGATCTTCAATGATCATTAAATAACCATAAATCAAAAGTTATAAATGTAGATCCTAATATGATCTTTGGTTGACTTAGGGTACGTATTATTGTTTTTTTTAGAGCGTCGCTCCGCTCGCAGTGTGTACAGCCAAGCGTATTTGCATACTAATACCAAACAACATAAATACCGCTCCAATCGCACCGTTCCGCGCCGGTTGTAGTGTGTTTGAGCCCTTATGCTGTCAAGCAGACCGTTTATCTGCGTGAGAGTTTCATGAATTTCTTCGCTAGCGGAAAGGAGCGGAGGTGATGTATTATCTGCTCTCTCAAACTCACTTGCAACTGAGGAGAAAAAGGATACCGAATTGCACCTCTTTTTCACTGCTGAATATTGGAAAATTATACACCGCATTATACGAATGGTAGAGAAACAAATGATGATATTAGATTTAAATTAATTTTAAGAATGTATACATAAATCAATGATATCCGTGTTATTTTTCAATTAGTATTATTTTATGCGTAAAATGTAGATGCATATTACATTGTAATTATGTATTACTTAATATTTAGATCCATATTTTCACTGAGCCATTTTTTCATTGCACATACGCTAGTATACAATTGGTTGAAATAATGTCAGTAGTTTCTAAAGATAAATAAAAATCACTCCCTCACCTCAGAACAAATTAGATACCATCACACTTGAAAAGTTTTCACACAAGTTTTTGTTTGTTCAATTTTTAGTTCTTTTGATTGAGTTGATGGAATTTTTATTAGCATAGCAAGCTAGTAGTATTTATGTAATATATGTGTAACTGAAAATCTGGGATATACTGAGAAGTTCACGTTTATGAAAAAATGTCTTATATTTCTTATAATAAATTAGTACAATAGATAATACTAAATACCACATTAATTATTGAAGAGTTCTATTGAAAAATCCAAAAGCTAGTTTTCTCTCCAATTCTCAGAAATAAATAAAGGAAGCTGTCGCATCTGGAAGAGCATCCCAAGGAGGTCTAAAGGTCTCACTTAGTCCTACCGAATATAATATGCATATGTTAGCACTTAGGAAGACCAATAACTCTAATGGCTTTTTAGGTACCCTGCAACTGAAGGCTTTAATTATTTAGTAGGCAGTGAGAGAGGAAGTTATTGTGCTGCGTTTAGGTGGACTGGGAGTTGAGTTAGGCTTAACCTAATTGATATATGAACAAATATATGTAATAGTAACTCAGTGAACTTGAGAAAAATACAGTTATTCTTTGTATTTATAGTAGTGATTCATGTCGAGAAAGGAAAGCGAAAAGGATAAAAAAATAGTATTGCTAATTCGTTTATTAAATCAAGCTAAATAAATCATAGCCAGTTAGTAACTGTTCTGAATTCAAAGTACAGCATCAGCATAGCAATTTATTTCTCACGTCTGAGCTGTTTGTACCTGCAATGGTCTCTGAATTCTAATGACTGCATTGGAGAAACTGTTGCCGCTTTACATTACCATCAGCGCATGTTCTATCCCCACTATATTCAAGTTAAATTGCCTATAATAGAAATAAATATTATGTTAAGCTTCCTTCATTATTAATAAAAATGTATACTGTTGGTTAATTATTGTACATTGTGTAAGAAATTGATTAAATTAACATATTAATCTGCAATCGTCTTTCCGATCAGTGTAGATACATCTAAATGTACTTCATTGCTGCATTGTTTCCCATTCTCTCTACATTACTCGATCATAATTAAACTGGTTCTCTCAATTCAAAACTCTTCTCAAAAATAGATGTGTTAAGATAGAGAATTAATTAGTTTCTAAGTAAAAGTTCTCTCGTGGGAAGATAAGTTTATAGACCCATGATTAAAAGTTATACCTTCGTGCTGCTCTGCTCCACATATTATCTGGTCCAGGAGAATAGTATGACGTCCAATTTAGGTAGCTTAGTATCACTATCAGCCATTTTGAACCACATTAATTATGTTAGTTTTAGAAGTTTTTGGATTAGTTTCAAATTATTATTCATGGTAAATGATATCAACAATGCTACAGTACCATACAGTTATTTTCTTAGTATGATTTCCAAATGGATGGTGAATTTAATAATTTATTTGTTTTATAGTCACTATAGTTCAATAAATCTTATACATTTTCTAATGAATTGCGATTGCATGCGTAGCATTTCTTTAAATTGATGGATAATTAGATTTTTTTGTTCGTTAGTTACAATCATTACTGTCCCGTTTATGTTCAAAAAATAATCATTTTCCTGTTGTTCATGCAATTTACAATTGTATGAATCGTGAGAAGACAGAATGCTTAAAGACAAAATGCCTAACGGCCTAAAATGAATTGCAAGCTCATCTCTAGTTTGTGAATGATGGATAAAGATTTTTATTTCTAATAAACGAGATCTTTTTAAAAAGAAAGAGCTTTGTCTCAGTGAGAGTTTCTTAAATCACTACCACATTGAATAAGAGGAGTTGTGATTCAGCGTGCTTAGTGTAAACACGGTCTCATTTCGATGTGTTTGTGATTTATAACTAAAGTGTCCTTTCTATTTAACGAATCACCTAAATTCAATCATCCACGTCCATTTTGACTTTTTTATTAGATAGCTATAATCACCTATCAAATTTATAACGAGATTTCTAGTTGCTACCGAAATTTAAAAGCAAGTAAGGATATTTTGTCCGTTAGGCATTTTGTCCGTATGCATTCGTCTGTAGGCATTTTGTCTGGAGGAAATTTTGTCTTAGTAATGTTTGAATAGATACAATATGATGTTAACAATCAAGTACATGAAATGTCTCTTTGTGGCCATTACAAAGGACTTCAGCGCAGTAGTTGAGAGTCTTTCAAAGATTAGCACTGGCGAGGAATATCTCGTAATAGGAGAGATGATCTCTCTAATGGACGCCATGTCCGTGTTTTTACAGCTCTATTCCTCTCTCCGGATTGTTCTCATCTCCCTCTGGTGGTGGGAAATGGTAACACATCTGTTTGATTCATGGTAAAAATATTAAATATAGAAAATATAACACTCGAGGAACAGCATCTTGGATTACTTATTAATGCAGTGATTGATAACAGTTAGTGAATAAAGATGAGAATTGTTAGTCTCTATGGTATGTTACTAAGAATAACTGAAGGGTTATATTTCATTCAATATTTAATAATTTTTCTAAATTAAAATATTCACGAGAGAAATACTAATAGAGTACATTTGGTCTTTTAATTCTCCTTCTATAATAACATTTTATAAAATGAGGACAAAGAGTTATAATGAACCTTCGATAACCGATCGAAACTCAGAAGAATATTATCGAATTAATTTAGAGAACTAATGAGATTTCATGGCAGTAATTTACGGGTCGCTGTGATTGATTGTAGGAAGCGTGAAAAAAATCAAGAAACTTTCAGTTACTTCAGAAATGATGATAGTTGTGTGCAATTGCAATTGCAATACTCATAATAAATATAAACTGATATCAATTGTTAGCAAAATTGGGAAAATTATTTATTTATTTCTATAACTCACTTAATCTATTAACACTGTACAGTAAATTATGTGAATTTCAATAATCATTCTTAGCAACATAGAGATGTGTCTAGAATTTTCCCTTCATAATTTTCTGCTCGTGTTGACACTCACGTTGACCGACTGGGCAAATTTCACCAGTTTTCATAGCGTGTATTTATCAGAGCGTGAAGCTGTACGTACTCTGCATGCAATAGCCACAGGAAAAAACTCTACGGTAATCTGCATCCTAAAATGAGTGTAGGCCTTAGTATGAAGAGCTGGTGGTGGATTTTGTGAATTGTATGGAGTTACTTGGGGTTGTTGTTGCTTACAAGTATTGCAGGAACACTTATAAAGTGATATGAATAATATAATTAAAAGTGTTTACCTCATTTATATTTGTATTATCAGAATAGTGTCTATTATTTTTTATAAACATATATAAAATAATTAAAGCCCGTATGGGAATGGGGTCAAAGTTACATTAATGAATAATTGATACGACTTTTTGAGAGATAATCTTCTGTATTATTCGAACTAAACATAATATTTTCTTGTTTATTTGGTAATTTCAGTCATTCTAAATTATGCCAAATAATTATTGTTGAAAGGAAGATTAAATCTAAAATATTTGATTGCGTATTCCTGGAATGTCTTACAGATAATGGACAAGGAATGTCCTATCTCTCAGGGCTTAAGGCTTCTTTTTCAATGAGAACATATCTAAAGAGAATATCTTTCTAGATTCTACCTCTACAATAACTCTTGATAGAATCTCTATCATTCTCACTCAGTCTATATTCTCTCTCAGTCTACAGTCACTCTCAGTCTACAGTCACTCTCAGTCTACAGTCACTCTCAGTCTACAGTCACTCTCACTCTACAGTCACTCTCAGTCTACAGTCACTCTCAGTCTACAGTCACTCACAGTCTACAGTCACTCTCAGTCTACAGTCACTCTCGGTATACAGTCACTCTCAGTCTACAGTCACTCTCAGTCTACAGTCACTCTCAGTCTACAGTCACTCTCAGTCTACAGTCACACTCAGACTACAGTCACTCTCAGTCTACAGTCACTCTCAGTCTACAGTCACTCTCAGTCTACAGTCACTCTCAGTTTACAGTCACTCTCAGTCTACAGTCACTCTCAGTCTACAGTCACTCTCAGTCTACAGTCACTCTCAGTCTACAGTCACTCTCAGTCTACAGTCACTCTCAGTCTACAGTCAGTCACCCCGTCCATTAGGTTTTCTCGTAAGTCACTTATCGGACTCTGAGTTGAAGTTTTTATGAGAGAAGTTCTCTCTTCCACTCACTGCACTCACTCTCCTCTCATTTGATTGTCGAAAAGAGATGAAAATATCATGGAGACATGACATCACTCTGACTTTCATCACTTTTAGTCAATGAACAGCTAGAACTGCAATCCAATTCATAATTATAAATTTCCCTCAACACTACATTATCATTTTATTTTAGATAATAAAAGCGTCATTTATCTTCCATGTGATCCATCTTATTTACCACATTTAATGACAATATTTTCCACAACTGAAAGCTTATCATGGAGCGAAAGAAACTCTGAAATAGTTTCAGTGTTTTTCTTTAGTTGCACAAAATAGAAAATTCTTTTATTTCACCACCAGATAAGATTGGTCAGTCGAGTTTGAGAGACACGCGATATTTTCTGTGTCTTTGATTCCTGATATCACAAGATGGAATGAATGGTCGCCAATGGAGTTTGGTGAGGAAATTTACATGGCTTGGATTGTTAGTAGATAATTTGGAAAAGCATTCCATGTAATATGTATGGTAAATGAAATCTTGAAAATCAAATTTTGAATAAAATTAGGTTAATATTGGCAATATTAGGAAAAGAATAAACACTACTAAAGTTCAATAATACCTTCATCAAATATCTTTAATACTTAAACCCAGTATGATAAAATGTGGTTGAAACAAGGATTTAATATAAAGGGAATTAATATTATATGCAAAACGATTTATATATATTTTATTGCCTTTGAAAAAGAATACTGGGAATGTTTTTTTCTTACCAAGAGGAGCAGATCTAATTGTTATCCAATGCAAACAGACAAAAGTTTCGGTGTTGAAACATGAGATTTGAAAAAGATAATCTCTTTTTCTTGAGAGCAGAAAAGAATGCTTTCAAACACAACAAATTGATATTATGGGTAAGAAATACTAAATCATTATCCATGTCATGAGGGTTGTTATGGTTGTATGGGGCTCCTCAATTGAGGTTTCACCGCCAGAAAATATGATATGAGGCTAAGAATTTATGGAGCATCATGAATCAAAAATAATTGATGTGATTATTCAACGAGCC
Organism: Caprella mutica; assembly: GCA_947561585.1. Lineage (NCBI taxonomy): Eukaryota > Metazoa > Arthropoda > Malacostraca > Amphipoda > Caprellidae > Caprella > Caprella mutica. The sequence goes on from CANNZV010001044.1 coordinate 114,029, forward strand.
ATAGAAACTACTGTGCCACTTAATTATGTATATTTTTGCATTCCTCAGATACATTTGCCATTTTTCTTCGTGCAATGCGCAAATACTCATACAATTGCATTTTTCACGCTAGATTTGCCTTCCTAAATGAGGCTGTAAATCAAAGGAAGGAGATCAATGTAAGAATAAATAGCTAGTTGCCAGAGAAAAAGTTACGGCGTGCCATATAGAAGATAAAGAGAGAAAGGTATCATGGGCCATAAATGATTGAAAGAGGTCCTCTTTCAGTTTTTTTAATTCTTCATAATTCCTTACTGAATATAGATAGCTACATATAGTTGCACTGATACACCAAAATAGACTTCAAGAGAAGGGTACGATGTAAGATAGACATGCACTGAGAAAGAGCAGTTACTAATGAAATATTTACAAAAGGATAGCCTGGCTAGGTCTTAATAGCACCAGAGGTAGTTTCTCACTGACAGTTACTCAGTTTATCAGCATGGTCAGTATACTGCCTAACATTTAAAAAGAGTGTGTGTACAAACAGTTATGTATAATACGGATTGTATTTTTTTATCTATCTATTCATGAAAATTATTATATTTTTGAATAGTAGCAGCATGATACTGAATTTTTTTATTTTTATTTGCATAAATTCTATTATAATAATGAGAACATTTTTTTCACGAAACGACTATTCTCTCAGCATATCATATTAATTCAAATTTCAATAGTGAGAATTTCATAATATATTTTTATATATTTTTTTCGCCTCAACATTAGCAATTAATTTCGTTTCAATCCTTCAAGTGCATAAGCAATACTATTTTTTCTGTAATATTCTTCTTGCTTTCATTCTATTTTCCTGCACGCCTGCATGAAAAGTGGAGTATTTCTGACGTGGATTTAGGGTCTTATAAGTGCCGTAATTAAGGCTGCCTTTTCCCTTGCAATGAACCAATTTAGAGATGAGAGAGCTCCTAATTGCTTCCATCACCTACTTACAATATTTAACAGTTTGACTGGTACTTAATGAATAACCAACTAAGCAAGCATAATGTCACAAAGGATACACATGGCTTACATATTAAGAAAGCCATGGAATACATAACTCTTCTGTGATTGGTCAGCAAGGAAGAGGAACCAACAGGGGGTGGAGTACTGAACCGTTATGACTCCACCCCCTGTTGGCTACTCCTACTTGCATATAAGCATGAATTGAATAAAATAACTTTTTAAATAACGACAACTTTAAAACTTTCAAAATAGATGGTTGTAATGTAGTCTGCAGCATTCGCTAGTTTGTAGTACTGCACACTCCATAAACAGTTTATATCGCTTGATGAACAAGCAAGTTCTTTTAATTAACCTTTTTTTGGTTAATAACTTATGTTTTTATATGATTTTTCTTGTCCTTTAATCATTTTTTCACTATAAGGGGACTTTATTAATTCTGGTGTCCAAAAATGCTACTTTACTTATATATTAATTCTCTCCTAATTTTTCAAAATTAGGATTGATAATGAATATTGGAAAGCTCTACAGAAATAGATGGGATGATCTTTTTTTTCGTCACTTTTCTTACTCTTCAATTCATTAATTATTTATAAAGATAAGAGATATTAATTGGAAAATGAAAATACTCTATGTAAAAAAACATCTGTATCTGAATAATTCAAATGATTTTACTAAAATAATTTAAATATTTAAAATAATAAAATATGTTTTTAACTAATTGAGGTAAAACGATATCATCCTTTTTGTCGCTAACTCTGCAATATTCTGCATCCAACTCTCTGATATGCCAGTTCATCAAATTATCTCTTAGCTTATCTAATTTGGAGAGTGAACAACGTAGACTTAAGATGATTTGCAGGACTTTTTTCCCGTGAAAAGAAAAATAGAACTGCAAGTTTAGGTAGAATAAATATATACCAGTTTAATTTTGAAGTGATTTATAACCATTTGCGGCGATAGTGAATTGCAAATGAGATGCATTTAGTTCTATACGATAAAACCAAATAGGACTCATAGATGAATATTTGAAATCCTTATTTAATGAGTTAAGTATAATTTAATTCTTTTTATCACTAACTCTGCAATATTTTTCTGTCTCAGTTCATCAAATTGTCTCTCAGCTCATCTAATCTGGAGAATGAACTGCGTAGACTTGAGAGGATTTGCGGGATTTTTTGGAAACCTCTGCGTGTGATATAAAAAACTGCGAATTTAGGTAAAATAAACATATATGATAAACAAAATTACTTTGAAATTATTTATTAATCATCTTACCTACATTCACCACTGAATAATTATCTTCGGTAATATCCAACTGCAAATGAAATGCTTTAATTTTATCCTACGATAAAACCAAATAGAACTCATAATTCAGATGACTGTTTGAAATCCTATTTACTTCTCTTTATGTGTGTTCTCAGAGCGTAATATTGGAATGTTGTTACTAAAATGTTTTCATTTTCACTGCCATTAATGTAATATTAACGCTCAGTTATTCCCAAAAGTTATCGCGTCTGAGTGAAGTTAAACTCTTCTCTCTCGCTTAATAGTTTTTGACGGGATGTTCATTAATGGACTGAGCAGAGGATAATGAGGAGAGTAATTACTGCACCTGATACCAGTGATGAGGAGTTGCAAGAGACTTCAGTGGTGAAGACACAGAGTAATTACTGCACCTGATACCAGTGATGAGGAGTTACAAGGGACTTCAGTGGTGAAGACACAGAGTAATTACTGCACCTGATACCAGCGAAGAGGAGTTGCAAGTGACTTCAGTGGTGAAGACACAGAGTAATTACTGCACTTGATACCAGTGATGAGGAGTTACAAGAGACTTCAGTGGTGAAGACACAGAGTAATTACTGCACCTGATACCAGCGAAGAGGAGTTGCAAGTGACTTCAGTGGTGAAGACACAGAGTAATTACTGCACTTGATACCAGTGATGAGGAGTTGCAAGTGACTTCAGTGGTGAAGACACAGAGTAATTACTGCACCTGATACCAGCGAAGAGGAGTTACAAGAGACTTCAGCAGTGAAGACACAGAGTAATTACTGCACCTGATACCAGTGATGAGGAGTTGCAAGAGACTTCAGTGGTGAAGACACAGAGTAATTACTGCACCTGATACCAGTGATGAGGAGTTGCAAGAGAATTCAGCGGTGAAGACACAGAGTAATTACTGCACCTGATACCAGTGATGAGAGTTGCAAGGGATTTGAGTGGCGAAAAGCGATTGTTGGTAATTATACATCGTTAATAATATTCTGTCAAATTCACTATTCAGAAGGACAGTCTTTTCATTTTTATTTTTTTTTACCTTGTATACTTTTTTTTTCTCACTCGCTTCTATTTAAATTGAGTTTCAATTATTGAAAGGCAATTAGAGTTAGTGATCTATCCATCATTTAACATTTTCTTAGAAAAGAATCATTTTACTACTTACTAACGTTCAATTTAAAGTTTCATTTTTACGTGAGCAATTGAAGAATCTATAAATCATAATTTTTTTAGTCCCAAATATTTGAATAATTTTTGTATTACTGATTAATTTTCCACACAATTGTTTGGAGATTAGTAATACAGTGAAACTCCTGAGATATGAAGCATTGGTTCCTTCATTACTCAGAGCCACTTCATGTTTCCAGTGCACTAGATGTGACTAGATGGTTTCCTATGATTCAAATCTTCAGAAACCAATAATTTAGCACAAATATATATATTCTACAAATAGTTAATTGTATAATTAAAATATAGAAAATACTTCAAATTTCAAGTGCATTTCATAATTCAGGTCCTTCATTACTCGAGTGCTTCATAAATCAGAAGTTTTATTGTAAAACCTATAATTATTTTACTTCTATTCATTCACAACTCACTCTTTCATTTATTTACCTTGACCAATTTAACAGTAATATAAACCACCATTATCCCATCATAGGTGTCGAGCCATCTCTCTCTGCCTCCTTTTTGCAAAGTTTTCTCGCATGATATCAATGGCAAATATTTCTTGTCGAGTAAGTCCTATATTTCATTATCGAAAACCGATAGAAAAAGATAGAAGTATGTGCAGAATCTGATGTTAGTCGAGCCAACAGTTTTAAGTGTTGTTATGGGATATGGATGAAATATTCGTTAAAGAATGGTAAACATACATGTATGCAAGTCTTTATGATAATACAAAATTTAAGAAAATATATTCATGAATCATGAAATGATTTAATTGTAATATACATAGTTTCCTGTTCTTTACTTGACAAGCTATGTTTTTGAAACGCTCTGTCTCTTGACAAGCTTTGTCTCTTGACAAGCTTTGTCTCTTGACAAGCTTTGTCTCTTGACAAGCTTTGTCTCTTGACAAGCTTTGTCTCTTGACAAGCTTTGTATACTGATAAGTTCTGTATCTTGACAAGCTCTGTCTCTTGACAAGCTTTGTCTCTTGACAAGCTTTGTCTCTTGACAAGCTTTGTCACTTGGCAAGCTTTGTATACTGATAAGTTCTGTATCTTGACAAGCTCTGTCTCTTGACAAGCTTTGTATACTGATAGTTCTGTATCTTGACAAGCTCTGTCTCTTGACAAGTGCTATGTCTACTGACAAGCTTTGTCTCTTGACAAGTTTTGTCTATTGACAAGCTTTATCTCTTGACAAGCTCTGTCTCTTGACAAGCTTTGTATACTGATAGTTCTGTATCTTGACAAACTCTGTCTCTTGACAAGCTTTATCTCTTGACAAGTTCTCTCTCTCTTGACCATTTAGGCGAGATTTTAGAAGAAAAAGTTCTGTTTGAGTGTGGAATTTCGGACAAAATGTTGAGAGCAAGTTTAACGGGGCGGAAGACATCCATCCTATTGAAGGTTCATCACGAGTGAAGGAAAGTCACAAGTTGTAGAAGGACAAGAAGGATTAGCATTCATCTTATTGAAGGACATGACGGATTAACATCCATCTATTCAAAGACATGATGGATTTACATCCATCCTATTGATGGGCAGGACGAATTGACATCCATCCTATTGAAGGATAAGACGGATTGACATCCATCCTATTGAAGGATAGGACAGATTAACATCCATCCTAATTATGTGAAGGATTAGCATCCATCTTATTGATGTTTTGTCACAAATGAAAGATTAACATCCATCCTATTGAAAACCATCAAAGATTAGCATCCCTCCTATTGCTGGATTAGTAGGATAGGATCTAGCTGACTCCATTGCATACATCTGTAATTACGTAGTAAAATTAATTAATACGCATCACTTAAACATGCAATCTCATTTTTTCGGTATGACAAATATATTTGAATTTACATACATAACAACTAAATTCCAAATTGACCTCACTTTTCTTCGATGTTCATTTTATTTTCTGAGAATGATAAATTTACCAAAGAGATACACTACTCTCCTTCTTTGATGAGAAAGAAAAAGAAAATAACATGATCCTGAAATTGGAAAAAAAACATGGTGGAATTGAACGTGAGTGTTTCCTCTTTTTCGTCTTAGTTTTTACTTTTTAATGCGTCACAAGACGAAACTTCTTGCTACAGTCTTCAGACCTAATAGCAGCAAGTAATTTATTTCACTTTTTTAGTAATGCTTCCTTTGATTAGACTTGGTATATCAAAGAAGATATGCCAGAAGAGAAGCTACTGATGTATGCTGTTAGCTCTATAAGCAAACACAGCAAGGAATGGAAAATTTTAAGGGGAATGGTACCTTTCATAAATGCTATAAATGACCAAAATAATTCACCTTCAGGTGTGTAGAATGCACTGTTTAAATGTAGCAGTCATAGCTCACTTGTAGATCGTACAGTTGGATTGATACTTGGAGGTGCGGCAAGGAACGAATCCACCCGTCCTCGACTAGGATGGGGAATGGAAATTCATTTGGATGAAATAAAACCACTCCAGCAATATAGGCTCCAATAAAAGAGCAGTGCTTCTCTAACTTTTGTATTATGGATATGTCTCTGGTGTTAAGTGGAGCATCCTTCTAGAGCGAGGTGACCTGATGGTAGAAATGATTCAGTCTCTTCTGAAAACTTACGTTATTGGTTGAATTGAGTATAGATATATTTTTCCATATATTTTTCAATATATATCTTTCACTCATATATATTTTACTATATATTTTTCAGTTATTGTTATAGAGAGACAAGGCTTGAAAGAGAAAACCATTTTTCTGTGATACAATATTGATTTTTTTTAGTATTTATTAAAGGTAATAAAATTTTAAAATATGCAAAAATGGGATTCAGAATAGAAGTTTTCTACTATAGCTTCTGCATAAAACTTTCATTCTCAGATATCTCAAGTTTATATCGTGAAACATACTTTTTAAAATGGATCCTGTCTCGTCTCTCAAAGTGAAAATGTTTAGCTAATAAAAATAGTTGAAGTTACTTATATAATATCCGTTTTACATTAAAAAATTGTTTTCTGTAGGCTACAAGTAACCAAATTTTAAGGGGAATAAAAGTGTTTTCATTTTTCTTGTTCTAAATGTATTCGAAATTTCAGAATTCTCTCTTTATTAATGAAAAAAAATGCTTCTAAAGAGAATTGATTGTGAAAATGAGTGTGAACATATAATGTAGTGTTATGCTTGTTATGTTTAATATATTCATATTGGGCAATTATCGATATTAACAAATTTGTCACCAGTTTCTTTTTTTCAAATATAAATTATAGCGTATCAACTAATAATATCAAATTTCATAATGATTTTCCAAGAATCAAATGATTTTTGTAAATATTTTAAATAAAATACTTCAAATTGAATCACTTCGGTAAATAAACATGGTGTTCAAACATGAATTCTCCCGGAAAGTGAATAGTTTTATAGTTGTAACGAAAATGTTTGAGTTATTCATAAGCCATTACTAAAGTCAACAGAAACGTAACAATTGCAAACAAAGTTCCGTAAAACTGTTACAACAAACTGCAGCGCAAATAGTGACTACTGTAGCACTGCAGATAAAAATACACAAACTGCTACCGACTGATTGTCACCATCTCATTTTTAGGGAACATTCCCTGTACCTTCAAAGGGAATGAGTAGCGAAGGTTACTTTTCAGCTGCTGTCGGGATGACTCATTAGATTCACACACAAAAATAACGATTAACTTGATTGACAAACAGGAATTAGAATATGCTAGTCTGCGATTGCATTTGTTGTAGTAGCTCTATGCTCTACTGTTATAGATTATAGAGAGATGCAGTAATAATAAGTCTAATTATATGGATACGATACGAAAAATACTAAATTCATAATTCTTTCACGTTTACCGTTCAACAGTATACTATTTTCCATAGAATATTATTCATCAAAAATAAATACAGTTCAAAGCTTAAAATCTCTATATTCTCAAAAGCCATACAAAAATACATGAAGGAATTTGCTTTTTATTTGTTTTGTGTGTGAGAAAATATTTCTCTGTTATTGTCTGAGAACAGTTCAAACCGGAAGGTAAAATTCATGATGAGGAATAACATGATTTGGTGGAGGTTTTACACAGAATAGTAAAATATCGTACTGTTGATAACTAAAAGCTATTATTTATTTGAAAGCATACTGCTTATAGAATGATTTCTAAAAGGAAATGTGTAAAAAAATAATGAAATTTGTCATGAATTAGGTAATGCGTCTCATTTTCAGTAGAGAGGAAAAATGATGAATGTAGCAATGATGCGTGATGATGATATTTCAATTATTATAAGGCCTTTTAACCATAAAAGATAAATTTACAATTTTCAAACACTACTCACAGCTCATCACTTATAGAAAAAAGACTATTATTACAACGTAACTGTATATTTTCCACCAATATATCTCATACCATGCCAGTATTACATTTAGAAATACTTCTTTTTGCAGTTCTCGCCAGTGTCTCAGTCTGGTAAAAAATACACTGAGTTCTCAGCCGACACGCCGCCTAATTTCAGAAACAGACTCGAGAAAAAAAAGATGTTAGGTGTTGGGATTTTATTTCAAGTGAAAAAATTCGATTCGTGAGAATTAGAAGAGAGATTGAAGTTTCTAGAAGTTGCAAAGTGTTTCATTTCCAAACGATGATAAAATAACTGTAAAAAATAATCTCAATACACTAAAAAGTAATTAAATTACTTATTTAAATATAAATAATCATCAATTGACATTTTTATGCCTCAATAGTATTATTTATATTGCCATTTTATGATAGTAGATCAAACAAAATCATAAATGCGAAAATGAAATGTTATATAGAAATAACATTTTTTCTTGAATTTCCAAACAAAATTTAAATGAAATCTTCTTGTGCATTGTACAATATAGTTAATATTAAATAACCAACATCAAATAGATTCAATATATTTCAATCAAATATACCTAATATTCACATCCCATGCAATCAAAACAAAATGAAGAACTATTCAAGTAAGATTGCTCTACTCACTTTTACTAACTATTTGTATTTTTCTTGAATATAGATGAAGATACAGAACAGTTAGATGTTCCAATAGGCCATGCGTAATTGTGTAGCTATATTCGCTATAAGTTACGAAACCCGGTACAAATGCTCCCATAAACTTAAGTATTCCATAAAAGTTACGTATTCCCGTACATTTTTGTGTTCCCGTACATTGACGTACCGTTACGTAAATATCTCTCATATAAGTGGTCTGCAGAATTTCATATGTATTATATTTTAGTGCATAGATCAAACTAATTTGATGTACGTGAAGAAATGAAGTGAAAAATTTATTCTGATTTTAGTCGAAATGTGATGAACTTGATAGGAATATTTTGATATCATATCAATTTATTTAACAGACAAACAAACAATTATTATTGTTGTATTTTAGAATAATGAAGTATTGAACTCTTTGTTCAGCCGATTTAGGACTGAGCAAAGTTAGGGAAAGATTGACTGTAACTTCCATCTCGTCAATTGTAACTGCACTCTAACTAATTAGGAGGAAACAAATGAAAACTGATATAATTACTGAATGGAAACGGGGACTGTGATCAGTAAATGGAAACAGTGACTCTGATTCGTAACTAGACTCTGTGAATTAATTTCGTAAATAGAAACTGTGACTCTGATTTGTGACTTGAAATTGTGACTCTGAATTAGTTTTACATTATGATATTGTGAAATATTTAATTTATGAAATAGAAATAATCCTTTCTACAATGAAAATAAAATCAATATTGCTTCTGTTCGTCGATGGTCACAACTGCAGTTACAAATAAGAATAGTTAAAAATTATTCTGTATTTGACTATCAATATCACTACAATTCAAATAATTTTCTAGAACCAATATTGTTACCATTTAGTGAAACTTTCGTTGCTCTCAATAGCCGAATAATATGAATTTTCTGCTAAAATATCGCGATGCGCTAGAATCTTTTCAAAAAACTTCTTATCATATCTTTTATAATGGGAGCAACACGATTTTTTTTAACTTGTTGTATATTATTAATACAAGTGAATTTTGTCACACATTTGAAAAATCTGAAAGTGGTCAATATCATAAACGAGTAGTATCTATATTGACTGAAATAAAAGACATAGTTACAAGGCATGATAACGAGTAGGTATATTATATAGAAATGCATTACGGGGAGTACAATTGAGATCATAAATCTCACACTTGCGTGCAGAATAGCTCTCATATACAAGAAATTCATTTGCGGTTGTTTTTTGGCATGAATAATAGGGTTGTATTGACATGAAATTCAGGGTTGTTTGGGTGAATATTCAGGGTCTGAATAGTGAATTTGACAGAATATTATTAACGATGTATAAGAAAAATGAATGAAAAATCTGGCACGAAATTACGATCGTATTTGTGTTTTCAGCACGAATTATAGGTAGACATGATTAACCCTCAGAATAACAAAGAATCCAAAGCAAGGAAAGTTAAAAAATAAACAATAATTTTCCTGATACTTTTTGATAATATGTTTATCACAAAATTCATTTATTATATTCGAACAAAATAATTAGATGTAACGCTTTAAATTAATATCGATGTTTTCGCAGATTTTGTTCACTTACATCGCCTAATCGTTAGATTTCTTTAGTCTGAGTTAAAAGCGTAAGTTTATATCTGAACAGACAGCAATAAACTCTTTATCTAAAGGGATTCAATTCCATTACTGTTTATTGGAAAGATTCTTTCGATAAGTGAACAGAAATGAAGTTAAATTAGGAGTTAAATTAGGAGTTGAGTTATATTAGGACTTGAGATAGGAGTTAAATTAGGAAGTGAATGGGGATATAAATAATATTAAAAGTACAATAATGAATGATCTTGCATTATTCTGTAATAAACTTTTTCCATTTTGTTTCTTATTTCGTAATTCAAATTTTAAAATATTTTTTTACCTGAAATGTAAAACTATATGGCGATTGAATTTGGTTAATGAAACATAATTTTAAAATTCTTCATTAGATCAACGAACGAAGGATCTAAGTTTTGTGAGATAAATTGCAGATACATTAGACTAAATACAATATTGGATAGTTGATGTTAATATATAGATTAACTATCATCAGTTTTACAATCCTGTATATACGTTTATTGATCATTATTTCTCTGCTTACTAAAGGAAACATTACCAAATTTTCCACCTCGCAGCTTCATTAGCAACAATAAGGAACTTCAATCCAAAGCAGAATCTTTCCATCACCAACATTGCCTCATTTCAGTCATTGCTGTCGATGAATTATAGAGCACATCAGGCCAACATTTCAGCTTCATTTCAAAGAAAGTTTCTTGCAGAACTCATGCAATAAATTAGTCTAATTTGACACAAGACTAATACTCAACTTAGCGCAATCACTGTTTTCTGTTAGCCGATTAATCAACTTCTGAAATGTAGTCCTGGTTCTTTTTCTCTGAGGGGAAAACATTAAGAAAGAATATAAGACCAGAAATACACCTATAGTATTGTATCTGTTTTAATATAGAATATGGTATTGCTAATTTTAGGTTCTATTATATTTTATCTTTTAGGAACGAACACGTATTTTTTAATAACTGTTTAGTAAACCATAAATTTTTATTGTTTGTAAAATAGTCTAAAAAAATATCTAAGATAATATGTTAGAATACTCATAATGGTAATCACATGGAACTTACTGTATAATAAAAAACATATATTCATTATTAACCAATCCACGATGATGATTGTTTTCAATTATTTCAACACACTATGGAGGAGGTAAAGGGACGTAATTAACCCATTTCAGCTGGAATTAATTTTTTGTATGATTATTTTCTTATTTTAATTTTTCTGATGTTAGCTCAACATAATTGATTAGAAAAATGCATCAGTTTACATATCCCTGCTATGGTATTGCTTGAACACGATGTTCCATATATTCACCACTTAGCATATCCAAGTACAAAATTTTAATGTTGGATGAAGTATGTATATTTGTTTAAACTCCACTTTTATTTTAGTGTGAATCAAAAATTAAAAATTGGAACACATAATCTCAAGTTTGACTAAAATATAGAATGCAAGAAAAAAAAAAAAACATCAGAATGTTGGATACAACCAGAATATTTTCTGATCGTATTAAGTGTTATTGCATATAGCTGCACTCGCTGATTGCATTAAGTGTTATTGCATATAGCTGCACTCGCTGATTACATTAAGTGTTATTGCAAATAGCTGCACTCACTGATTACATTAAGTGTTATTGCATATAGCTGCACTCGCTGATTGCATTAAGTGTTATTGCATATAGCTGCACTCGCTGATTACATTAAGTGTTATTGCAAATAGCTGCACTCACTGATTACATTAAGTGTTATTGCATATAGCTGCACTCGCTGATTACATTAAGTGTTATTGCATATAGCTGCACTCGCTGATTACATTAAGTGTTATTGCACAAAACATATGTGTTGCAATTTAATTTTTGGCGGTGAAACCAGACAAAACTTCCACTTGAAAACGACCCTCCATTTTTTTGTGGAGAAAAGGACAAATTAGATCATGAAAACTTTTAGGAACAAAAAACACTTTATATTTCAGGAGAATTCTCTTTCTTTGAATTCTGAACAACATAAAAGAAAGGAGGAATGTATTTCAATAGTTTGTGAATTATCATACAAGAAGTAATGATTTGTTTGGTGTGGAAGTAACAAACGTTAGAGGATAACATTATTATAACAATAACTGACGTTACTCCAACAAGATTTGTTTCTTGCTTGTATGAAAAATAAATTAACTTATCCATGGTGAAAATGGTATTTTTAACAATATTAAGAAGTGAAGAGTAATTATATTATTGAACATTTCATAATGTGTTGAAACTTATATGTTCAATAATTTTTCAAGAAATCGAAAATTATTATAAACAAATACTAAAATCAGTGCATTAGATCACTCAAAAATCACAAAGTATAAGGAATGGTTTTATTACAAACAAGTATTAAAATAATAAACCATTGTATAAGATCACACAAAAATCATTCAGGATAAGTTAAGGTTTTATTACAAACAAGTATTAAAATAATCTACATAAGATCATTCATAAATCACTTAAAATATGTTAAGGTTTTATTATAAAGGAATATTAAAATATAAAACCATTGTATATGATCACTCATTAATCACTCAGGATATGTTAAGGTTTTACTATAAACAAATAAATAATCCCTGCATAAGATCTCTCATAAATCTCTTTGGATGTCTAATATGTTCAGTATATACTTATTATACAGCAGGGTTATTGGTTCAGTCTTTAATCAAGATCAGCTGAGTCTCATCTCATACTTGTTATATTATAGGCGGTGTTATTGAAGATTATAGAAAATAGTCACAAATTCACCCAAAATGAAAACCTTAAAGTTACATTCTCTCAATTAACAGATGTTAGTCTTACAAATTATTCTATCAAATTGTAGAAGGTGTTCCGATAAAAAATTATATCCTTCTAATTTCTTTATTAATAAGTATTACTCTAACAAGTTTATATTCTCTCAATTAATTAACAGGCGGTACTGTAATATGAATGGTTTACTTAATATACATATTACGTAAGCCATGTAACAAGTTATATTCTTTTGATTAGCATGCGCTACTCTAACACGTTACATTACCTCTATTTATAGACTTTACTCTAACATAATAAGTTATATTCTCTCAATTAGCAGTTGTTATTCTAACAAGTTATATTCTTTCTATTAGGAGGTGTTACTCTAATAAGTTATATTCTCTCTATTAGCAGGCGTTACTCTAACAAGTTATATTCTCTCAATTAACAGGCGTTACTCTAACAAGTTATATTCTCTCAATTATCAGGCGTTACTCTAACAAGTTATATTCTCTCAATTAGCAGGCGTTACTCTAACAAGTTATATTCTCTCAATTAGCAGGCGTTACTCTAACAAGTTATATTCTCTCAATTAGCAGGCGTTACTCTAACAAGTTATATTCTCTCAATTAGCAGGCGTTATTCTAACAAGTTATATTCTCTCAATTAGCAGGCGTTACTCTAACAAGTTATATTCTCTCTATTAGCAGGCGTTACTCTAACAAGTTATATTCTCTCAATTAACAGGCGTTACTCTAACAAGTTATATTCTCTCAATTATCAGGCGTTACTCTAACAAGTTATATTCTCTCAATTATCAGGCGTTACTCTAACAAGTTATATTCTCTCAATTAACAGGCGTTACTCTAACAAGTTATATTCTCTCAATTAGCAGGCGTTACTCTAACAAGTTATATTCTCTCAATTAACAGGCGTTACTCTAACAAGTTATATTCTCTCAATTAACAGGCGTTACTCTAACAAGTTATATTCTCTCAATTATCAGGCGTTACTCTAACAAGTTATATTCTCTCAATTAACAGGCGTTACTCTAACAAGTTATATTCTCTCAATTAACAGGCGTTACTCTAACAAGTTATATTCTCTCAATTAACAGGCGTTACTCTAACAAGTTATATTCTCTCAATTAACAGGCGCTACTCTAACAAGTTATATTCTCTCAATTATCAGGCGTTACTCTAACAAGTTATATTCTCTCAATTATCAGGCGTTACTCTAACAAGTTATATTCTCTCAATTAACAGGCGTTACTCTAACAAGTTATATTCTCTCAATTAGCAGGCGTTACTCTAACAAGTTATATTCTCTCAATTAGCAGGCGTTACTTTTACAAGTTATATTCTCTCTATTAGCAGGCGTTACTCTAACAAATTATATTCTCTCTATTAGCAGGCGTTACTCTAACAAGTTATATTCTCTCAATTTGAAGGCGTCACTCTAACAAGTTATGTTCTCTCAATTAACAGGCGTTACTCTAACAAGTTATATTCTCTCAATTAACAGGCGTTACTCTAACAAGTTATATTCTCTCTATTAACAGGCGTTACTCTAACAAGTTATATTCTCTCTATTAGCAGGCGTTACTCTAACAAGTTATATTCTCTCTATTAACAGGCGTCACTCTAACAAGTTATATTCTCTTAGTCTCACTAAGTGCGTCTCTACAACCAATTAAATCGCACCAAACTTCCAAGATGTGTTCGTCTGAGCAGATAGTTTGATTATGCAGATTGGAGAACAGGAACTCATTCGGAGTGTGAATGCTCAGAGTGAGGTTTGTATTGAATGGCAAGAGGAGAGGAACAGAATCCTGAAATACGATGAGTCCGAATGCTATGTGTTATTGAACGAAAATCGAATTTAAACCAAATTCACTTTTCTAACTAGATATATTTATAATATAAATAACATTATCGGACATCATTAAAAATGTATCTGTAAAATCGAACTGTATGTTCAACTACATTCTTGAGCATCATACAATAATTCCTAACTGTGTATATCTTTTGATTTTGGCAATTCTATGTTTTGGTGCAAAATATTAGCATTATTTTCATAGGGACAAATGCCTTTTTTATTATTTCATTTAAAAATTTTAAATGTTATTTTCGTTACAATTCATGGAAATAAGCACCTACTTACTAAAATATAATCATTGAAACGGATTATACTTTAAAACTTAGGCTACATATTAACGTATAATTGCATGTATTATTGTATTAGAATTTTTATTTTTATAAAATGAAGAAAGTTATCGAACATTTGTAAGTACTCTGAGCTAATTATAATATTTAAAGATAAAGCTTTGTTATCATATTTTAGCAATTGGAAGCCTTTTACCATTGGTGTTGCAGTGCTCACTGGCTTTATAGCCGCAACTGTTAATGGATAGAATTTATTGAGTTTCTCACGACTGTGCCTGGATAGCTTCAACTATTTGTGGTATTTATAGTCACGGACAAGTGAAATGAAAACCTGCGATGAGAACTGTGGGTGAATAAATTCCTGCCGTGAAACATTTACTCTTAATGTTGTGATCATGAATGGAAGAACTGTAAGTTGTGCGATAGAAATTAAACTCATAGGTCTTACTCTTCATAAAAATTGTTTGCATCTGATATTGATAGGGGTTCTTTTTCTATTTCAAGACACATTGTAATATTGTAGCATTGTACCAGAAGAGCAGTATTAGTTTTATATAACTCCTTTATTCACTCTCACTTAATGTACACTTTAGAGTTGGGGCATGGCACAGCTTACTGTTAAATTAGTAAGATATCTGTTGTTCAATGGAATGCTATACGCGCAGTAAAATAAAGTTTCCATTTCTATTTTCATGAATGTACTGTTAATTATCCGATGTTTTACGTCCAAATATAAGGTAATATTTTGAGTTTAAATAAGCAATTAAGTATAATATGAGAGTGTTTTTACAAGAAAATGAGAATTTGATCTCTTTTTGGTAGTGAAGTTATAGGTAAATGGTTTACCTAACAATATAATTAAATTAAATACGAGATAGTTAAATAAACGAGAATGTCAAATCCTACCTAGTTACAAAGTTCCTTGTGAAATAATTGACCTTATGATGGTAAAACATTAATAAGAGGTTATTAGAACTGAACTTTGAAGGTAAGAAGCAGGAAATATTATTCATGTATATTAAACAAATGTACATTCCTGTTTCAAATAACGAGTTTTCTATAGTAATTTATTACTCTTATTTGGGTTACTCTCAGTGAATTCTATTTAAATTTATTTTTCTGCATAAGCTAGTACTATATTTGATAAGTAAAATGCATATGAAAATCGAATAATAAACACAAGAATTTGAATTCATATAACGATATTCCCGTACATCCTTCAAGTTTAATTTACGTCGCATAAAAGCGGACACAAATTAAATGTATAACAAATTAAACAAACCACGTGTGTTATTAGGATACATTTCTTTTAAAAGTTCAAAATTAATTTCTTTGTTTTTGCATAAAATATAGAATGCAAGAGTTACATTTCGTCACAGAATGTTACAACTAATGTACCATTTTTATTTCGTTGCAGAATGTTACAAACATGGTTACAATGTAACATGAAGGCTAAGTTTTCATTCGTTGACCCCCAGACTTTAAAATCTACTTTTACTTCAAGTCGACAAAAACTTTTCTACAATAAAAGTCACAAGTTTTTCTCTCAGGAACTTTAATTTGAAAAGAATGAAGCTGAAGTTAGTGGTGCATAAAATTCTCCCTTGAATCTCAAACTTTCTCTGGTAATTTGAGTATTGCATCTTCTCGTACACAGAAAAGTTAGTTAGATTTTTAATTAATTGAAATACGGCAACTGTACCATATCTAATTATATATTGTTCTGTAAGGTTAGTATTCTATGAATTTGTTACATTAAAATTCAATTTAATTTCATCACTACGTTTTTATTTTTATCCTCTATTGTTACAATATCTAAATAGTATAAATTAAAAACAAAAGATAATTTTTTCAATTTCATGGGGTAAACTATTATATTGCAGCTTTCAATACAATAATTATGTTTGATATTTCATTTCAGTCTGAAATTTACCAAAATAATTATAAATAACTATAGCTAGATTCTACTATGCAATTGTTGGTCATTAAATGGTCCACTCAGACTAGTTAATTAGTGCCAGTTTTTTTCAGTGAGTGCCGCTGACTGGGCTGTCCATAAAAAATTGCTGAATGTAAATAAAGAATCAACACCTAGATTTTCCACTATAGTATATTTCTCAACCTATATCCTCTTCTATTATCTCCATGAAGACAATACAGCACCAGTTATCAGTTGAATTAGCGTCTCTCCTGAATGGATATCTGGCAAACAACTTCAGTCTTCTGCTCCACATGACACTACCAGACTCTCTGCAATATGAACAGGAATTAAACGATATTGTTAGCAGTGAGAGACGAATGGTGAACATTCACTTGGACTGTACGAGGGACAGTGAATAGTTACATTAGTAATATTAATGATAGAAAGGAGGAATTAAACGATATTGTTAGCAGTGAGAGGCGAATGGTGACCATTGACTTGGACTGTACGAGGGACAGTGAATAGTTACATTAGTAATATTAATGATAGACAGGAGGAATTTAACGATATTGTTAGCAGTGAGAGGCGAATGGTGAACATTGACTTGGACTGTACGAGGGACAGTGAATAGATACCGTCATTATCATAACTTATATTAGTAATAATAATTTATTTATTAGTGGAGTAAGTTGATTATTCAGCTTTTCTGAATTGGAACTCCATTATTTTATTAAATACCGGTCGTGTTGTTATTTATTTATTTGTTGCCCGATTTTACACGACGGGTATTAAACATGAGTAATACGAACAAGATCCGCACGGGGATATACTGATATAATATTTTATTTATTATGTATTCATTTGTTTTTTTATCATGTATTTTATCTATAAAATATAGTATCGACTTCTGTATAAATATAAATTTTAAATCATTCTCTGAAAGTTATCTACTGACTGGTTTAAAATTTCTATTGCTGACCAGTTATATTTAATGGAATGCACATTAGCTAATAATTAAATTCATATTTATTATTAAGAAAAAGTGATGCACAGAATATCTTAAAAGAAATTTTATTTTGTTTTGTATTCATGAACATTCTTCTTCGAGCAAAACACATATGCATTTGTATGACTAAAATATACTTTTACACCAACTTTAATTTAGAAAAAAAGAAATTCCTCTAACAACGAAAACATACATAAAATGAATTTTAATGTTATTCAATGTAAATGATGAGGCTCGACCAAACACAATTCGATTCTAACCGCATATAGGGGTACAGGTAAACCTACCATTCCATTTTGTTTCCCAGTGGCAGGTTATGCATATTTCATCACACGGAGCAGTTTGTGAGCCACAGAAACAGAGCTTTCTATTATCATTTGTAGGAACTCTCCGAGGTAAATATTTAGCCTGAAGTAACTCTTGGAATTGGTCTCAGAGGTGAAACTTGGCTCTACATCACGATCTAATTAAAAATTATGCATCATTATCAAGAAATAACTTTCAACATTACATTTTTTACAGGCTGGATTCAAAAGTATGTCATTATAAATATTAGTTTTATTTCAATATAAATTTCGAAAAAATTTCTCCATTCCCCAATAAGAAACAAGGCGTTAAATTTTTCTCTGCCTTAATATTAAAAAAATCTTCCGGACGAAGAATGTAAACAACTGCTATGAATTCTCCTGAAAGTTAACGAAAAGTTAGCGCTGTGAATGTTGGTGGTGAGGAAGAAATGAAAGGGAAAACAAAGGGCAAAAGGAAAGAGGAAAAGGAAGAACGATTGTTAAAGAATACCCGTAAATTAACGCTTTGTTTACTAAAATTCTATTGAGTCTACAAAATTGAAATAACAAAATTATTGACTATTGCCTTCAGCATTGCTAAACATAGAAGATATCTATTCTATAGTTATCTTTGCCTTGAGATATTTTATTAGTGGGCTTTTAAGACGGTTGACTGTCGAATACATTCTTGATTTATGATTCTAACAATTATAAAAATTTAATTGGAGTATTGATTAATCACCCAATTTATATCTGATATCAAAAGTAAATTGACAAGTATATCTTTATAAGAAGTTTATTCCGTATTATTTTATTATATATTGATATGGCAAATGAATTATATGAATATAATGAGACAGCGAATGGAAGGAAGGTCCAAAAGTATTTTATTCCATGGAGTTTGTTAATAATTATAATTCAGTTACTTTTAAGATATTTCACAAAGTTTTCCAATTAAGAAGAAACTTGAAATACGATACGATTTATAGACTATTTTGTGAATTTTCATGTTCAATATTCCTGTGCTTGAAGTTTTCCCTAATCCTTTTCATAGTGATATTTGAATTATAATTTTCTATATGGACTGAATAACGCAACACAGGTTTCAATATAAGATAGCCTTATTAGATATACACATTTGCAATCTGAAAATATCTAATATTTTAAATCAAGATATCATCTGAAATGATCATCACTAATGAATTCAAAGATGTATCAGTGTGCGAAGTTTAAATTGAATTATATAAATTGTTGTATAATTTGAGCTGTTTTGGTGAAAATGGTTAAGGAATTTAATCTTGACATCTAATCTTTATTCCTGAAATAGGAACTATTTTGCTTATTGAAGAAGCTGTTGATCATTGGACAATCTTCTTCTCCCTCTTTGATAAATCGATAGATTGGCATTGACTATAGTGTATAATATTTCTTGTTTGTATTTTTTAATGCTAATCAATTAATTCACATTTGCAGTGCCCCCTACTAAGAATGTACACAATTACTGAAGCTGACTCTTACTATTTGTTTTATATATCAACACTGTATTTACTTTATATTAAACTAAAAAAAATTACATTGCCATATATTTAAGTACGAACACCTTTATTGCTTTAACGAGACAATTAATTAAGTTTACAAACGGATAGCAGCCCATTCATGCCGATGCAGTAAAATTCAGTTACATGCATATAAGTTTTTCTAGTTGTGGGGAATATGTATTTCAGACGAATGATTTCTCACAAGTTTCGAGCTAATTACAATCATTATTTTATTACGAAAAGTGTCAATATTTTTCGGAAGTTCACAGCCTCTTTAACACGCAATGTAACTAGATACAAGCATCTATAATTTAAATTCATTATTTCACACTCATAGTTCAGTTTTTTGAATGCTATATATTGATCATAAACTGAATTAATTTTCAAATTATCATCAAAGTTCAGAAGAATAATAATTTATGTCACTATGACGTATTCACTATATGACACAGTAGCATACGCATACAACATAGAGAACATAGCAATCATAGTCCAATATTTAGAGTCTGATTCTATTTCTCATGCAGGCTACTATGCTACAAAATCAATTTATTCATTGCATTATTCCATCCGTGAATTTATCAATAGATACTGCATTGTACAGAATAGGGAATTGACACAGTATACAGAATAGGGAATTGACACAGTATACAGAATAGGGAATTGACACAGTATACAGAATAGGGAATTGACACAGTATACAGAATAGGGAAGTAACACAGTATACAGAATGGGAAAGTAACACAGTATACAGAATAGGAAAGTAACACAGTATACAGAATAGGAAAGTAACACAGTATACATAATAGGAAAGTAACACAGTATACAGAATAGGGAAGTAACACAGTATACAGAATAGGGAAGTAACACAGTATACATAATAGGAAAGTAACACAGTATACAGAATAGGAAAGTAACACAGTATACAGAATGGGAAAGTAACACAGTATACAGAATAGGTATATGACATAGTATTAATATTACTCTCTGAATCACCTTTCATGCATTTGATTGAAAGCAAAATGCTATTAATGAGAGAGATTGTAATTATCCTCATTTTCTGTAGCCATTCCATTTTCTATATATGAATTATTCTTTTCTTTATAACATTTACTTTATATATTTCAGTCATTATATTTAAAACTATTACTTATATTGATATTCTAAATTTTATATCAAAAATCTATATAAGTATATTGTATACCTTCTGTTATGTTCAAGGTAACACTGATAGAAAACCAAAAGAAAAACAGTCCAAATGAGCCGGAAAGAACTATTGAAGTGCTTTGTTTTTTCCTCATCTTCAAAACAAAGTGGAACTATTTTCCGACTTAAGAAGTGAAAATCCAAACACGATTGAATGATGTGACCGAATGTCTAGACAACTGAGAGAAAAGAGTTGTACTTTGATTTCGCTCATCACTGACTAAAAAACAAAGAATGATAAAAATATTATAAAAACGTTGATTGGTTGAAACACAGCATTCTAGTACAGTTTCAGAGGATTAAACAATTATTATCAACCATTCTTCAGTTTTTAACGCCAATAGATTAACTTTCATGTCATAGAAATTATATGTATTAGAACAAACCAACCCACTACAGCACCAGTTTATGTACAATTTTTCTACAATATGTTTAATATTTAGTAGCAACATTTATTTATCGTCTCGTCACATATTTCAGTGGTGAAAGTTGCATCATTTAGATGTGATGAGGAGAACTGTCACTGAGCTTTTCTCATCAATCCATTAACTGGTGATGTAAATCAGGAACTTAGGAGGTGAAAACGGGGAGATTATTCGCAGGAAGGAGAATAGAAACGAGTTTCAAGTTCGAAGAGAAGAGGGTTTGAAGGTTTAATGAATTACTGAAAATGGCAGAAAGAATATATTATTATATGGAATAGAAACGTGAGGATATAGTATATTTAATATTTGAAAATTGTATTACAATTTATAAATATTCATAGAGAAAATCTTCAATTGAAATTTATTTATCGTATTAAATAAGAATTAATCATTTATTTGTAAATTGTGGACATAAACTTGTAAATTATTTAATAGACTGGCATATAAGAATATTCGTATTTTTTGTCTATATGGATAAATTTAGTCACCGCTAAATATAGTCCAAATTAACCAGGATTTGCCTATGCTATATTTTGATGGTCAAACAATATTGGACAAATGGCTATTTAAAAATAGGAATTTAAACTATTAATTATCATGATAATATAAAGAGGTCAGCAGGAAATTTGACTAATGAAGAAATTTTGAAATCTAACTTATGGGAACCATTTGGCCTAAATAAACCAATTGCTTCAAGGCTTTATTTCATGCTCTTCACTTTGGTTGCTATTTATTGTTATTTTGAGGTGAAGAATTTGATTGAGCTCATTGATAGAATAAGCAAGAAAGTGGAGGAAATGGTTCATAATATCCACCCAGGACAAATAAGCATAAATGGGCTTATAAAATTGAATGAAATATTAAATATGGAAAAATATCTTCACAAATTCAGTGAATATTAAATAATAAAGCAACCAGTATATTCATGATTGTTTTGGTTGACTGCAATAAAATTTTAAAACATTCAACATTAAAATATATTATGAATCAAAGAATTGTTTCAATACTAGATACTTTCATAAAATAATAATCTCAGTGATGTCTAATAATCAAATAACTTTTCAATTATAAATAAAACTTCAGAATCTGTAAAAAAACAAACAGTAAACGGAGGAACGTATTGAAGACTATAATACATAATATATATATATTATATCTTCCCAAGATATATAAATTAATTATCAAATTCAAATTTGTTCAAACCAGTTTCATTTTAACCCACTTGAAGGAATTTATTTATTTATTGTATTTTCATTTGGAATATTGTATGCTCATATATGATTGAAGAAAAATAATTCACTTTATACCATCAGTTATTCATTTCCATTTATATTGGAAACTATCTCCCAATATAAAGCATTCAAATTCCCTCCATTGAATCAATTTCCTATCAGTTTTCAACACATTGTGCATTGCTGTCAGTAAATTTATGTATATTTTGTCATTAGAAACACTGCTGGAGATCAGAGAGTGAATTTATGGTAGCGATTGTATGACGGAAGAGAATATCACCTCGAGGGGAACATTCAGCCACAGGAGGGATGAGAGAATATCACCTCGAGGGGAATATTCAGCCACAGGAGGGATAAGAGAATATCACCTCGAGGGGAACATTCAGCCACAGGAGGGATAAGAGAATATCACCTCGAGGGGAACATTCAGCCACAGGAGGGATAAGAGAATATCACCTCGAGGGGAACATTCAGCCACAGGAGAGATAAGAGAATATCACCTCGAGGGGAACATTCAGCCACAGGAGGGATAAGAGAATATCACCTCGAGGGGAACATTCAGCCACAGGAGGGATAAGAGAAACACATTTATCTATTGTGGATATTATTATGAAGGTGGTGATGATTCAGAACTGAAATTAGTTGAAATAATTTGCATTGAATTTTGGTTGAATAAAATGACAAAATATTTTGATAAACAGTTCATTAAAGATAGGAACAACTTCCAAATTTAATTCTATATCAATCCATACACAATAAATGAAAAATTTACCTCTTCAAACTGAAGACATTCCAGAAAATCAGACTCAATATTCACGTGGCATCAAAATCCAAAGGATCCTTAACAAAAAATGTAAGTTTATGTTCGTATCTATACATAACCACTGACACTTTTAAAATATTTATCAAAGCACCAAGGTTCAAAGATTGCCTCAGATGAAAATTCTCCAGTAACTCCATTGAAATGTCAGCTTCGTAAAATTTTATACCGATGAATTTGGTGAGCTCCAAAGAACTGAAGATCAAAGATTTTCTGGGAACATTACGGAGATAAACTTTGACATTTTTAGCTCCAGAGGATGTTTCTCCAAAGGAAATTCTTATTCATTTGATTCTCTACAACTTGTTAATGTATATTTTTAATTTAAAGTTAACTAAATCAGTATGGCAATAAGGAAAGTAATTCTGATTACTTATTTCAATTAACTGGAAACAATTCTTGAAGTATAAATTCTTATTGAATTATTTCGTAATTAAATTAACTTTTAAGCTTCAGTGAAGTGAAGTGAATTGCATTATTTCTATTTTCATTTCTATCTGAAGTAATCTGTACATATTTAGAAATTTGTTTATACAGGGTGACAATACAAAATTGGTCGAAAGTAAATGATTATAACTAAAAAAGTATTTGGTGAAGAGAGGTAAAATAAAAATCACATAAAGAATATATCCTCAAATTTTATTCAGTATATAGCAAGTGCTTGAAATCGCCACCGCTGTGCTTAATACAGAGATTAATCCTTTTTTCAAAATTAGCGACTACAGCAACTAATATATTTTGGTTACTTCACGTATCACTTGCTTCACGTATTCAATCATGTTTGATTTCAATTTAAATGCCTTCTCTTTAACATATATCTGAGATAAAATCCAAAGGTAAAAGATCAAGGAACCTAATTGGCCAGAGAAAACAGTTCGGTGCAAAAAAATATTGTCCTCGAAGAGATTTTTCAACAAATCTAGTGCAGACAATAATGTGTATGCAGTTGCAGTGTCCAAATAGAACCAAACGTCAAGATGATTGTCATCAGTCATTGCAGTATTTAACGTTTCAAAGTATTCGTTGGTGCTAACAGAACAAACATTTTCAGTCTCTACATACATCTGTAAAATAGTATGGACCATGACTTATGCGAACTCAAACCGCACCAAACTCTCACTGTCTGCTAGTGCAATGGTTTCTCAACAAACAAATTCTAAACCATTTTAATGTTAATATCATTGAATGGCATTTTTTCTCTTAACTCTAGTTGAAGAACTTCTTAAATGATAATGTTTATAAATGAAAACATGTTATTCAATAGTTAGTTGCATAATGATTCATGAGGGTTGAATAAAATGTGCTGAAAAAATATCCATTACGTTTAATTAAGATATCTGTGTCCCTCATCCGATAGTTTTCAATATCTTAGATATCAAATAAGACTTGAAAATGTACTCTTCTGTGTGATTCATATTTCTACACCAATTACTTTTTGAGTTATAAGCTTTTACTTAATTTCGACCAGATTTTTATTTATCACCCTTGTTAAAGGAATTTTCCTCTAAATTCTAAAATTGGATTAGAATTTTAACCCAGATACTATACATTACAAAGTATCGTTTTCATTATAGATGATGATCTAACTTAAGTAAAATTATAATATAAGTTTATAGTTCTGTGAGACTTTCTGTTAATATTTTTTTACTTATATAGAATTAAGATTTCTTAGAAATGGATAGAAGAAGATGATAATTCAACTGAAAATGTATTGAAGTTGTGAACCATTCGTTATTTTATGCAATATACTATGTAACAATCAATTGATGCATACATAACAATGGCTTTTTGTATCTTAAACCCATGACCTACTAGTGTTGTAAAAAATAGAATATTCATTTACATGCATCTGGTAATTTTAAACCATTTTCTTCCATTTTGTTCATCTAAGGGAAAATTTCCTTCGGATTCTTGAGACTATATAATTTGGCTGGAAAAGATTGGATATTTTATAAGGGAATAACAAGTGAGTCTTTTGAAATCGTAAAGAAAGGTACTTTATTTCTTGTGTTTGGTGAGGAATGGAGAAACAGAAAGGAAAGAGATGGATAGAAAATATGAACAAGTTAGAAGTGATAGAAAGTGATAAATTTTTTTAAATGTATATCTTTAATTTCAGTTATTGTGTCAAATTCTGAATACAATGAGTGAGATTGAGTCTAAATTAAAAAATAGGAGTAACTACCAAGACTTCATTCGTCATCACAAAAGTTAGGAAGGTAATTGGATTTTATTGTGTCACTCAAATTAAAAGTAAACTTCCTGAATTTGAATCTCATTCTCTTTCTTTCACACGATTCTGTTTCGTGAAAAACACTCTTACAAAAGCCTTTAATTGAATTATAACAGAAATAACAAAGATAGAAATGCTTGAACAATTGAATGGTATTCAGTACATAAATCGGTGTGATATTGTGCTGAATGGCAATTTTTAAGCATTTGGATTAGATTCTTATAAATGATTTACAAACAATGAATTTCACTTCATCATTCTCAGAAGTCTTATTCCCTAGGGAACCTTGGATTTATCCTTTGAAATGTACTGACAGGAAAAAAAAAACATTGATATAAAATCCGATGAATAGGTATTTGCGATTGTGAGACGTTCACTTCAAGCTGACAGATCACTACGCCATTTGATATATTTGACGATACAATGAAATATCTGGAATATCTATTACTAAAAATACTTCTAAACAATAGAAAGTACATAACACGATGTCACGCAATGTTGAAATTAGATTTTACTGTGCTATCTTGTCTTATAAGACAGGAAATTGTAAATAAGTTTGAGCGAGCCATCTTGTCTAATAAGACAGGAGATTGTAAATAAGTTTTTGTTTGATATTTCCTAACTGTTGAAGGTAGACATTCTCTCTATGGAATGGATTGCAGCTCGTCACTATATTTTAGCAGCAATATCATATTTGTTTGACTTTTGAGAGGGTGTCAGAAAACTGCCAGGCGGAAAACTGCCAGTCGGAAAACTGCCAAAGCGGAAAACTGCCAGTCACTTACTGACAATTTAATGACATTTAAAATTATGAAAAATAATCCATTCACCCTTCGTCAAATAGTAAAGGGGACATTCATTTTAACTTAGTATACACAACAATAATAATAGTTAAATGTAGACAAATTTATTCGATTTTTTTTAAATATATCATTATATAAATATTACAGAAATAAATCAAATTCACTATAGAAATTAAAAACTATAACCTTTCTTAGAAATTACTAAGAGAAGAAACAAAGAAATAATTGTATTAGGGGCAGAGTACAATTTCCTTGTTTACACAACACATCTTTACATTATCAGTAAAGGGTTTAGTATCATATTAGTTCTTTTTTTGTTAATGATTTGAGAATTGAACAAGTATTCAAGCTTAATATTCGCTTATACTCATTATTTGATAACATCGATCGATGTTTGTGAAATTTTTTGAATTTGCAACCCAAAACATCTATGATTATCAAACTGTTATTTACCTGCCTAATCCACTGACAACAATTTTTACTAGATCTAATTGGAGTGCAAATTAAATAATAATATTTTTCTTACATACAAATGAATATCGCATGAGTGAAGGTGTTGTATACTTGACATGGATAATAAAAGTATAATTGTATTAAATATTGAACTTACATATAAGTTGATTTAACATTAACTTAATTTATTGTATAATTTAGATAAATATAATTGTGAGATTATCTAACGAACTGGTAATCAAAATCAGTTTGTTTCATAACTAAAGGCTATATCACACTGGCGTAAATAGGAAAATACAAACCAGGGACTATATACATAACTTAACAATTTTCTTGAAATGTACGTGACTTACCAAATATGTTAAAAATGGTTATTATAATTTCCTTATGTGTACCGAATTTTCGTTAACTGTAAGTGTGTTTGATAAGGTAGCTTTGTTGAAATATTATTTTCATGTGAATATTTAGTAATTCAATCCATATAGTAATTACTGTTAAAAGAATGTCCCCTTAAAGAATTGCGAACGGCTTTTTATAAATTCAAATGCTATCATTGACTACAGTCATTAAATTGCCAGATGTCATTAAATTTCCGCATGGCAGTTTTCCGCTTCGGCAGTTTTCCGCCTGGCAGTTTTCCGCCTGGCAGTTTTCTGCCTAATATCATCTGACTTACTATTTAAATATTTTCAATTTATGGATTGTGAATAATTTAAATGCTTTAACAAAAGAAGTCAGTTTTTAGATAATTAGCAATAATTGAAACATTTCAGTTTAAATAACATGCTGTTGAAAGATCATATTTTTAAAATAGTTTATTAACGATATTTACAGTAGAATGAAAGATAGTAAAGTACAACCGTATACTATTAAATCCATAAAACAATAGTTTATCTGTTCCGAAAAATATTGATTGTAAATACGAGAGATAAATTCTACAGTTAAAATCTTTCAGAGAAGATGAAGACATACGAAAAAATGACCTTTGAAATTTAGTGCTGGAATTAAATCTTCATAATTAGTTTCGATTGATTTGCTTCATCTACAGACTTCATTAATTAATAGCAGAATTAAATAATTACAAAGCAGTGAAGGTTTAATTAAATGGTTTCAATCAATTAGCTACAACGAACTAGAAGACGTGAAGATGTTACCATGCTAATTAAATCTTCTTCCAGGAGACAAATTTGTTTGAGATCAGAATTCTCGTTTGTTTTCCCCTAATTAGTTGGAGTGCAAAGGCAGTTTAGAAGAGAAAAGAGGCGTGATTTTTCTCCTCTTTGAGCTTTTCAGGAGAAATTAGAATGTACCTACTGTGTCGTCCTTTCGTCAATTATACATACAACTGTTGATCTACGCTACTCAGTGTCAAGTATTCGAAATAAGAAGAGAATCCTATTTGGAACTAATAAAACAGTGACTAATATAAGGGAAAATTTAGATGAATAGTTTACATTGGATGTTAAATAATTTCTATCATTGGTTTCTCCCGATAGAAACTGAGCAACTGATACTCCATACTAGGCTCACTAATGCTCAAATACTAGGCTTGCTAATGCTTAAATACTAAGTTCACTTCAATTACTCAGAGTCGGGGCCTCCCTACAGTTTCTGCATCATCATCTAGCGTCTCCTTCTTCTCTCTCTTTGGCCGTAGATTGTTCTAGAAGTCTCTCGAGAGAAGTTGGGTAACTGATGCTTCTCGAAGGTAATTATCTGGAGATATTTATAGGGAGAGTGCGCATCAGTTCAGCTAAGTAGTCGATAATAAGCTATTAATATATGTATGGTAAGGATGGGGGAAGCCATTATTATATTCACTACCTGCATATATATTTTACATCATTTTGAGGAAAAAATCCATAAGTATCACAAATGTTTACAATTTTTTCAACAAAATGGTCCCTAATTATTTATATGATTGGTATTCATGTGATTTCTATTACAAGTTAGGAATATCTTCTCCCTAACAAGTTCTACTGTCTGCAATTCAACAGAGTAAATCAGACTGTCTTTTGACGCTCTGTTTGCCAATTTGGGACTGTTCTTCTTACGTAATTTCAACAATGGAGGAAATATATTTGAATTCCCTGAATTGAGTCAATATAATTCTTCAGCTACAGCTCAGGAAATATATTACACACAAATTATTATACAATTGTGCAGTTATATAGGATAATAAAGGGAAGTTAACAAAGCAATGCTATTTTCCCATTTGAATTGGTGATTGTGTAACATCATATTGAAATATATATTGTGTTGTTCAAATACAGTATAAGCTATTGTATTGCCAAAATGTCTTGTTAGTAACAAAGCTAAATTATTAGTTATAATATTAATAGTTTTAATATTAGTGAACAATCTCATAAAATCAATTCGAATGAATGAAATTAACATCAATGTCGCCATAAACAGAGAAATTCTGAGAGAATGGGAATTAATATAAAATTGTATAGTAACTATAATTACAATTGCCGTAAATGAATGTTAAATATTTACTATTCTGTTTCATAGATGATAATTTATATTATAAATTGTCATCCAATGGCTTTTTGTTTGTATTATATTTCAGAATTAACTAAAGAATCTATAAGAATAATGATACTATTGGCTCTAGGCGCTGTAAATATATTAGGTACCTATTACTTGATGACCAATTTTGTGGAACGTTACACACTTGAATTATTTGAAGATGTGGACTTAAACCAGCGAGAAAATTAGGTTAGGAACATAAAACATTATCTTTTGACATATGTTAATCTTTACGATTTCACAATATGGGTTAAACTTCACATAAGAATAAAAACTTTACAGACCCTGTCACAGGCTCTAAAATCTGATCCAGATTTCTAGACTAGAATATTGCGTTTGGAAGAAAGGGTACAATGAATTGATTGGTTGTTTGATCAGTTACCAATAAAATCACAGAAATTCCAGAGACTTTAATTGCATTGACGTACGAATTGATGAAACATTCCCACTGTTAAAAGGAATTTATTCAGAAGTAAAGAGAAGATGATTGAAATAGAAACTTTGAAACAGGAAGATTTCAATTGAATCTTATTAAATTTTCACTAATGCTAATATAATTAAAAGTTAAATGACAGATTTCATAGAAATTAATTATTTTATTATTTCTTCTATATTTTATTGAGCATTAATATAATCTATGAAAATGTTCACTTAAGTTATGCTCTATACAGCTTATTCATTTTCGATTTATATTAAATATCATGAAAGCTAATAATAGCTTCCATAATTGATTGTTTATTGAATTCAAACAGCACGATTTTTTTTCAATATTTATTAAAAGCTATTTAATTTCTCCTCTTGCAAGAATTACTCCAATTGGAATGAATTAACGACTGAAATACAAAGAGAATTTCTTAACAATTATCTCCTTCTATTGCCAATAATGTCCAAATGTTCACATAATAACATTCCTGTAATCCAATACTCCCTCAATATTGCCCCAATGTTCACAGAATAACATTCCTGTAATCTAATACTCCCTCAATATTGCACCAATGTTCACAGAGTAACATTCCTGTAATCCAATACTCCCTCAATATTGCCCCAATGTTCACAGAATAATATTCCTGTAACCCAATATTCCCTCAATATTGCCCCAATGTTCACAGAATAACATTCCTGTAATCCAATACTCCCTCAATATTGTCCCAATGTTCACAGAGTAACATTCCTGTAATCCAATACTCCCTCAATATTGCCCCAATGTTCACAGAATAACAATCCTGTAATCCAATACTCCCTCAATATTGGATTTGATGATTTGTTCTTTGTTGGACATCAAAGAGACCAACTGATGTTATTGCTGATTTGGCAGAAACTTTACGAACCGAGAGAGTTGCGATAAATAAATTTGCATTGCTAACAAAAAAGTGGTTAGGATATATCTTCTCAATTATACTAAACACCAATGATGTACATCAATATTTTTCACTCATTTACATATTCAAAAATATGCATAAATTCAATATTTCTAATACGAGACATGCATATTAACCTGTGATAGTTTATCATAGACTCACTTCAACCCAGCAAAGTGTCAGTTATTTAGCCTCAAAAATTATAGCACACTCTTCCTTTTCGAATACATGGTAGTACATGACCACTATGCCAGGGGAGTGTACAGTATAGTTGTGCCTAAGTTCAAGAAGACGCTGTCTCAGAGATATTTTCTGTACGCTGCTGTACCGATGTGGAATACAGTACCTCATCAAATTATAGCCAACAGCCTTGCTCTGTTCAAGACAAAAAATTAAAACACTCCTATGTTTCCTTATATTCTCTTGTGTAGTAAAATTTGTAATGTGTTTGATTGTTCTATCGATATTAGACTTTTATTAAATACTTTGAATTTTCATTTAACTTTGGTTTATGTTTAATTGATTTACTACTATTGTATTGCACTATTTTGTAGCAGTCTTTCTTGAGTTATAGAATAGAAATAAGGGAAAAATATAGAAATATAAATTAATGTGCGTCTTATGAATTTTTTCGAAGATTATACTTTCTTGATATCTTATATAGATTGATTATTTCTCAATTCAAATTATACTGAATTATTATATGAAATAGTTTATTATTTATGTTTTCTTTTATAAACTGCAATTACATTTTTTATGCTGAATAGTAGGTTAAACTATTTTTCTCAAAACACGTACGATTTTGATTGTTATTTTGAGGTGGCTTTCAGCAGCTACAAAAAATAAGATAACTTGTGAAAAAGTTTGTCTTTCTAGTCCGAGTGAGAACATTAGACTCGTTTATCTATTCGGATCGGGTAATTTCATCACTAAAGTACGGAACTCTTCACCATTTTGAGTTGTGGGAATGAAACCTTACTCTACGTAGCCTCAATTGTTATAATTGTTTATAATTATAATTATAATTGTTATAATTGATTCTAATATAATCGTTTATAATTCCTCTTTTAAATTTACCAATGGTATAATAAAGACTTTGGTACCGAGTTCACTATTGCATCATTCTTAATATTTATACATATATGAAGAGAAAATTAAACATGTTATTGATTAAATGGTAATACTTGTAAATATTATAATTATTATCAAATTTTATACCGAAATTTTAACAAAAATTAGTCAAATTATTTCAAAAGAAAATTGTTTATGAAATTAGTTACTATTTCGGAACCAATCAGAATTAAGAAAAAACACAGCCTTTTAGCAACACAACATCGATCAAGTTATTATATTTCATTTAGAGACTTTTGCTATCAGGTAAATTCTGTTCTGCAAATATAATAAAAGAATTCCAATGACAAAAGAATCATTTATTGCTGACTAAGCAGAATCAGTCAACATTGTGTACTGTGTACGGTCTAGGGTTTAGCTCTACGAGTTGGCGATAGAATTGACCTGATTTTTTTAGTTTCTTTAATTAATTGTAAATAGTACAATACCTGTTGTTCATCCAATGAGAATTCAATAAATATAATGGGTTTATATAATGCAAGTACTTATTATGAGTATATATATACTGATTTTTCATATTTATTTTTCACTCTCAAAACTATGATTGTTTTTAATTAGTAATATTAGTGTGACCAGTAGTCATATGCCCAACAATTATCAGTTTTTCCATTGTTTTTATCAAAGGCTTTGGTCAGACAGATGTGAACGTACAACTCAAAGTTTGGATGGTGAATGTTGACTCAATTTCAATCTCATCGGACCTTATAATGGAACAACTGAAAAGTTTGGCCTAATGTTGTTTAGACTTAAAGTTAGGAACTTCCAAATGAAAAACAATAACTTTTAAAATCCATAATAACAAATCTTCGAAGTTTTGATCGTTCATTAAAATATGGAAAAATTTCAAACTGCAATTTACATCAAAATAAGGCATTAAATATATTGTAGGTGCGTA
Organism: Caprella mutica; assembly: GCA_947561585.1. Taxonomy (NCBI): domain Eukaryota; kingdom Metazoa; phylum Arthropoda; class Malacostraca; order Amphipoda; family Caprellidae; genus Caprella; species Caprella mutica. Next base: position 146,861 of record CANNZV010001044.1, read on the forward strand.
CGAATCGTATTTATTAAATGAACTTTCAATTTAAGTTATATATATTTCAATATCAATTGAACCAACCCTAACATGAAAACTCAGACTTTATGATTTCATTATGAATATTACGAACCGATGATGAGGATTTCCACATTGTTCTGTTCACACATTAAACTGGTATCTAGTAGGGTAAGTTCCAAGTTATCGGACAGTTCTACATTTTAAATCATGCAAACAAATATTTAATAATTATTATCTAATTTTTATTTCTCTAATATTTATATTCTTTTCTTACATGATTGATAATGAGGAGCGATCAGGAACTCGATGCTTACTCAAATCATTTATTGAGTGGAAGTATATTGGGAATAAAATTAGGTTTATTTTACTTTATAACAAAAATCGATTCAATCACTATAACATATAACAACAGAATATTTCTTCTTGGACTTTGAAAAAATCTTCATAGATGTGAAATCCATAATGTGAAATCTTTCACATTATAGATAGATGTTCAGTACCAAGAGTTTTAATGTTTATACCAATCATTTATATCATCTTATAAACAACCTGATGGTTCAGTGTGGAGGTCTAAGTAACGCATAAGAAACAACTTCATTCTGTCCTATCCAGTAATAGTTAATAAAATAAAGACAGCAAATTAATATTCTCAGGACTCCATTCAGCTCAAATTTAATTCCCTATCCAGTCAAACTCGTTACTGTAAAAAAGAAAATATGAATAACATTGATATAGAAATATACCTGAAGAATTCTATTGAAGCTACAGATGAAAGGAGATTTTGTTTAAAAAATCTATTTGCAAAGAGAGAATTTTTTGTTAATGTTAATTTTAAGTAATTTTTGCTTCCGCATAGTTAAAAATTCTTTAAATTAAATTCAGAGAATGAATTCAAGGATAATTCATTTAATTCGATAAGTTACTGGAAAAATTATTTATTTATTATATTGAAATTAGTTTAATAGAGTTATTTCCAGATTATAAGACGGTTTCACAATATTATGATTAAAATTATAGTTAGATACAACAAATTAGCATTCTGAATTAAATAAATCGAAAATATGAAATCGTCCGATAACTAAGAGTTTACCCTAGATGCTATCATAGATAGAGGATAGATTGAAAAAAATTCTTAAATTATTTTTTCCCTTTTATAAGCTCCCAAATATCACTGAAAAAATTAATATGTAAAATACTTCGGAGAAACATTTTGTACATCCATGGAAAATAAGAAGATATTTTGTGTCACGAAGTATCAGAGCAAGAGGAGAGAGAACCTCTCCACGTGAGAGTCAGAGAGACAATGAGGAGAGAGAACCTCTCCACGTGAGAGTCAGAGAGACAATGAGGAGAGAGAACCTCTCCACGTGAGAGTCAGAGAGATAATGAGGAGAGAGAACCTCTCCACGTGAGAGTCAGAGAGACAATGAGGAGAGAGAACCTCTCCACGTGAGAGTCAGAGGAGATGAGGAGAGAAGGGAAAATTCACATAGATAATTACAGACTAGTTTGGAATGTAACTGAGGAGCTATTATGTGATGATATGATAAATGTGATACTTTGATAAAAGTGATGCTTTGAGAAAAGTGATGTTTCGATTAAGAAAAGTGAGTGATGATCTGATTTAGAAAAGTGATGATCAGATTAAAAAATGTTATGATTTGATTAAGAAAGGTGATGATACTACCTATATTCAAATAGTTTTATTTCCACTTTTTCAAAGGTGGTTTAAGTTCCACTGAGTTTCTCAACTTTTCTTTTCAAGACAATAACAAAAGAAAACTTTTCCAAAGACAAACTTTGTCTCCAGGAATTTAAGGGAATTCAACTTATTTATCTTCTTGAAACAGGCAAACTATTTGGGGAATACTATTTGTATACTTGTGTCAATAAGCATGTGTGTTTTCATGAAAATTTCATGGAAAAATAAAATAAATATGAAATAATTTGACTATTCGATTGCTATGGCTAGTATTTAGTGTGAGTAACAAATTCTTGAAGACTAAAATTATAAATTTGAATGATTCATTAGCAAATATTTCTTTAACTTCAGGCGACAGTTTATCAAATTATGTTACAAACTAAATAATAAAATAAGATATTTATGAATAAAAAAAAATAAATAATATTAATAAATGATCTAATAACCTCTAAATGTTTTATATGTAATAACATCTCAATGTCCTAATTATCTAATAACATCTCAATGTCCTAATTATCTAATAACATCTCAATGTCCTAATCATCTAATAACATCTCAATGTCCAAATCATCTCCAACTGAAAACAGTCAACATTTGTTGAATTCTTGACATTAAAATTTTTCGCTTCTCTCTGAAAAGATTTGCAACTTAGCGCCAAAAAAAAATCATTTTTCCAGCCACCAAATAAATCCTGGGCTTAAATAGATACCTGCAGTGAGGAGCTTAGTTTCTGTTGGCAACTCACAAAAAGTAGAGACTTCATTTTGTTTTAAAAGGAAGTAATTGTAGTGAGCTAAAATGATCTATAGCGGCTATTTATTGCTTTTATACTTTCAGTTTATACGTATTTAACTAATTCTTTTGAATTAATTAATTGTAGTAAAACGTATTAAGAATATTGCCTTTAAAGAATATTTTCTTATTTTCAATGTCATTTGCCTAATCATAGATAGTGAACCATGTAAACATTTTAATTAACTATTTATATTAAAGATAGAAAGAGTACATTATTATATTAAAGTTATATTTGAATTACAGAAAATATATTGCCTAGAAAATAGATATTTAGTTTTTCAATTTTATATTACACATTTCATACTATAAATTGGATAATTATTAAGTTATTTAGCTAACCAAATACACAAATCAATAAACAACTTTGAGTATTGGTAATGATCGAGCATATCGTATAAAATATAATTTCCTTATGGCATAAATGGCATAATTCAATACATCATTTTTCGTATTCTAATCCGTTCTTGTAATATTTTTTCTCCTGTGAGATACCCCCTAATTCCCTATTTAAATTTGTCGGTTAAATCCGTGCAGCATCAATCATCTGACATGTCAGTGTTGCCTAAAGGACGCAATACATCAGCCCTTACACAAACACGCTAAATTACACTTCATTTTGAAGAGAGGGAACACTCAACTGCTGGACAGTGGACTTTTTCCCATTTACGGGAGTGACGATCTGTCCTGTAGAGAATTAATGCTAGAAACACACGCTGAAAGTTTGCAACTATGAATTAAATTAGCGTAGAATAAAATTACGTGAATTGAATTGTGTAAATTATAAAAAAAAAAAAATTATAAAAAAATATTCATATCGTTTTTGTAAAAAAGTAGAAATTTATATACAATTTTTTTTTCTTAATCATTTTCTCGTAAAAAATCATTATTTATTCAAATATATCCGAAAATTATAATAAACAAAGTGATCATTTAATGAAAAAACAATTTATATATTATTATATATATATACATAACATAGTTCCTAGGTTTATATATGCTATTAATATACTTCCGTAAGCTCCATGAGTTCTATTTACATTATGTAACAATTTCCATTTTTGCTGCCAAGAGCGAAATAATTCCTGAGAAAATGTTTATATATTGCAACTGCAGCAGAAAATCACATGCAGCCATTGTTGCACCCCAATAAATGCATTCATTTGAGACAAGAAAAAGTTACTATCACAGAATTGTTTGTTTGCATTTAACTAAGCCTATTTGATGTCATAATTCTGCCATTTTTATGTAGGATTATAGCGCCAAAGAGCAGCGTCTCTACAGTTAAAAGTGACTATGAGAGCAGCTTATTAGCAGTTAAAAGTGACTCTGAGAGCAGCGTCTCAGCAGTTAAAAGTGACTCTGAGAGCAGCGTCTCAGCAGTTAAAAGTGACTCTGAGAGCAGAGTCTCAGCAGTGAAAAGTGACTCTGAGAGCAGCGTCTCAGTAGTTAAAAGTGACTCTGAGAACAGCGTCTCAGTAGTTAAAAGTGACTCTGAGAGCAGCGTCTCAGTAGTTAAAAGTGACTCTGAGAGCAGCGTCTCAGTAGTTAAAAGTGACACTGAGAGCAGCGTCTCTACAGTTAAAAGTGACACTGAGAGCAGCGTCTCAGCAGTTAAAAGTGACACTGAGAGCAGCGTGTACAGAGTTTTAAGTGTAATTCTACACTTATTAAGGTGCTTGCTCACTTAGAAGCGTGTGTTTACATACACTAAAGTGTAGGTTCACTTAGAAGCGTGTTTTACACTCACCAAAGTGATTGTACACTTAGAAGCGTGCGTTTATATTTACAGAAGTGTTTGTACACTTACCAGAGTGTTTGTAAACTTACTAGAGTGTTTCTACACTAACTAAAGTGTCCGTACACTTAGAAGCGTGTGTTTACACTCACCTAAGTGTTTACACACTTAGAAGTGTGTGTTTAAAATGACCAAAGTGTTTGCACGCTTATATTTGTTTGATTTGTTCGAATCAGTCGTTTTGTTTACTCGAGCCAAACATTTTTTTCCGGTAAAAGTCATTCCGACTCCGAAGGAAGAGATAGCGGCAGCTGTGTCTACTTTGCCTAAAGGTTTGTTTGTTAATTCACAATAAATAATTAGAGCCTGTTCGTTAATGAGTCAGGTAGAGATTTTATTTATTCCAATGGCGAATGAAAATAAAATATATTGATGTTTGGATTTTGTTTAGAGTTTTTATAATTTATTGCCTAAAAACGTGAGATATATTGAACTCCATTGATAATTAAGAAATATTTATTAATTATCACTCATTTTTGAGTATTTACGAACAATAATCTTTATAATCAACTCCAAAAATGAGAAGAGAAAAAACAGAAGATCAAATATATTTATTGATAGGATCACAATGTATGAGTAATTCCATACATTATTGTTAGGAATCCTTGAACAAAGAACCAAAAACAGAGACTAATAACGTACATAATCAAAATTTTACTCACACTTTTCTCTTTTCTGTAATATATCACTAAACACTGAAGCTTTCATTCAATCCTATTGTTCATGGTTCTCCAAATTAGTCAATAATTTCAGTCGATGAGTTGCTGATATTGGAAGGGAAATATCCACATAAGAACAAAAAAATTGGGCCATTCATTTTCTATTGAGAGGAAATTAGAATTCTAGCCAAAGGGCACGTACACCACATTCTTCTAGTTCGCTCTAACTATGATGAATCAATGATGAGGAGGGGAATTCATTAGAATTATCATTTAAAACAAATGAACAATTTCTTTTCTTGTATTATTTCTGGCGATAGACTATACATATTCATTAATTAATATAAAATTAGTGTACTCCATACAATAATGAATCAAAATTTCGTTTTCTATTAAATTTATTTATTTATATTTATTTTATTCATTAAACTCAACTAAAAGCAAATTTATAGATTTTATCAATTGGTAAAAAAGGAGCAATCCCGTATAAGTTAAAAACTTGAGGGGTAAAAGTATGAAACAGGAATAGTAAGAATAGTTAAAAAGTTACATTGGTAAGAAAATAATAGTTGACTAGTTAAAATTGACTATCATTACTACATAAAATCATCACAGTATTTTCCCATTATAAAATCTTTGTACAGCTTTTTAAAAGAATAATTAGACATTTGTAATGTCAAAAAAGTGGGGGTTTCATTAAAAAGTTAAAAAGCTTGGAAAATAGTTGACAGTTTTTCTATTTTTAGTCTAACTGGAGGTAAAATATATTTAAAAGTTCAGGTATTAGGGTCATGCTGTGGTAAAAACTTACTTAAATTACTTACCTAACAAACTAACATCATCATATAAAGCAAATTTAATAAATTACAGCAAAAAATAATTACAAAGGATTTCAAATTTTAAAAGTTTAAGATCGAAGAACATTTTACTGGTAGAAATTAAAGGAACGCGATTGATACTGTATTTAACTTTTGAAATAATTAATAATTAAATATTCACGACACCCTTTTCATCATATAGTGTCTCTTCAATATTATTCACCAAATAATGAAAAAAAAAATTAACAGCACTATTAACATACCAAAATATCTAATTATATATTTTAGAATATTTCCCTCCTTGTTGCTTCTATAACCAACTTTTCCATCATCTCTAAGTATAACGAATTTTCAAATTTGACTCCATATTTCACTAAGAGCATCTGCCTGTCTCTGTAAGTAACTAAGAGAATCTGCCTGCCTCTGTAAGTAACTAAGAGCATCTGTCTGTCTCTGTAAGTAACTAAGAGCATCTGCCTGTCTCTGTAAGTAACTAAGAGCATCTGCCTGTCTCTGTAAGTAACTAAGAGCATCTGCCTGTCTCTGTAAGTAACTAAGAGCATCTGCCTGTCACTGTAAGTTCAAACCACTGTGAATATCTTCAACCTAAGAATAATAATGAAGACAAATTAGTTAGGTACTCCACTGCTAACTTTAACAGATTATTACTCTGGAGTAGGTGTGAGTACTTCCAAAGAGATCTATTAGAGTAAATGAGGCTGGAAGACTCTCGTGATATACAACTCTATATTAAGCTTCAGCAACTTCCAAAAAAGTGTAGGGATGGACGGGGTATCATTGCGAACAAACCCGCAAACTCTGTATTTTCTCGAAAACTGAAGGTACTATAGAAACTCTTTTTATCGTGATGGAATGGTCATGAATGAGGATTGTTCTCAACCAGTTTCTGAAAAATACCTAAATAAATAAAATATTCATTGGCTTTTTTTGTGCGCAACTTTTAGTGAATGCATCGAGGTATCACTGCGCACAGGAAGGGGTATTACTGCGCATTGCATAAATACAGCACTTCTCTCCCCCATTTACATATCTTCAGTCCCCATTTTAATGTCATTTCTCCCCCCTATCTAAATCTACTTCTTTCCTCATCTAAATGTCCCTCAACTCTCATCTTAATCTCCCTCTCTTCCATCTAATCCCCCTCTCCTACCATTTTAATCACACTCTCTTCTCATCAAAATCTCCATCTTTCCCATCTAAATCCCCCTCTTTCCCATCTATTTCCCTCCCTCCCCATCTATTTCTCCTTCTCCCACATCTAAATCCTCCTCCCCCCTCATCTAAACGACTGTGTTTCCCAACCCAATTTACTTGTCTCTTGCTTTTTAAACACATATTTAATGAATCTGCAACAAATTTAACACTTAAATTTCACGTAACTAGTTAACTACTTATATCAAGTAATATAATACGATCGTACGTTCATTGCTAATCAATAATTAATTCAATAAACTCTCACCCGCACCTAAATACCCCCTCTCCCTATCTTAATACCCCCACATCAAGTTGCATAGCTACTACGATCGTAAGTTTATTGTTAATCAAATTTATAATTAAAAAACACCTTATTCAATATTTATGTCTTTATTAAGTGCTAAAAACTCATAATTTTATATTTTTTTACATACAAATATGGTTATTAATGATGCACAGTGATAGTGAGGATGGAATAATTGGAATAAATAAAACATTACATTAAACTACACTACCTTTGAATTATCTGGGGTATCACTGCGCAGGGTTGCGACGGGAAAACCGTTAAAACTGAGAACTTGAAAATTTGACCTAATGTAACTGTTATTGTTTGTGCTAACATGTTAAAACAATGTGAATCTATAAATCTTGATTCTAGAGTTATAAGAGAGTTAGCGGGATTTTAATATCACCAGCGCAAACCTTTTTCAGATCGTTCTGAGAGCAACACATATATTGTGACTTAGTTCTAGAAATACTAATAGGATAATGATGCTCATGGGAGAAAAGAAAATGCTTGAAATGATGGTTCAATCAGATTTAGGCTAAAACAAGTGGTTTTGAAATTATAAAGGGTGCGGAGTGATACCCCATAAAAAGAGTATGCGCAGTGATACCCCGTCCGACCCTATATAAACTCACAGACACATCATATTCACATAGTGAAACTCTATTCAATTATTTTAATGATATATATTTTCATTCTGAGGATTTAGGAAAGCAAAGTGGAATAATCTAATATTAAAATAGACAATTCTTTTTATTTTCTCCTTTCAATCAATTAGATGCAAAAAGTGAATAAGTAATAAACTGAGAAATATATTTGAGAAATATATACAATAATTTGGAAGTCGGACTTACATATTCTAAAGCAGCAAAATTGTAGTAGTTATTTTCAATGCATCCATAATTTATAGCCTGAACTGCAATACTTCACAGAGCGAGAATACTCAATTTAGTTGAATCTTATCAATATTAATATCTGTTTTAACATTTATGAATTTAGAAATTCATACCTCTCTGAATTTAATATCAATTCATATTGATAGCAGCATAATACCTGAATACTTAATTAATCAGCTCTAACTATAGTACAGGTTTTATCAATCAACATTCCATGTGGTTAACTGCCTGCAGGTAGATTCTAGTTGGGTTTCCGTTCAGTCGAAATGTTTGAGTACGTAAAGTCGGAAAATTGTATACTTAGTATCGTAGATATTTAGTGTTCAGTGAAATCAGAGTTAGTCCTCAACCACATAAATGGGTCTTTGGTCAATCTGGGTTGGTCTCTCCTTATATCTTGTTCTGCTCTGTAACTCCTTCATCAACATAACTCAAACCGGTGCAAAACTCATTACATCCAAAATAAAGAAAGCAAAAACTTGTACAAACATCAACGAATACGTAAAATAAATATACACTATATAATAGAATGAAAAGTCAGATTACAATAACTGCAATAAGATAAGCCAATCAAAATTGCATCTCAATTCTTTTCTCCTTCTTATCCAAAGTTGTATTGTTCTTTGATTTAATTTCGAATTTCCAACTACCGAGAGAGCTTGGTTAAAATTCTATCTTTTTCTTCGTCACCAAAGTTTGTGATAAAGTCAGTGAGATTTTTAGTCTCTAGTTAGGTCTGTGAAGACCAAAAGCTCCAATCAGCGCCATCTGTGAGTCAAAAACTGAATGAGGCGGGGCAATAGAGAGACAGACTCTGCATTTAGATAAAGTTACAACATTTGCATAGTATCTTTCATGAAAGTATTCAGTTGTAAATATTCCTAGATAAACAGAAAAAGGTATATATTTACATTAAACTACACTATCCACAAATTGATTTTCCCAAAAACAATTCACTAGGCTGTGTAAATCTTGAACTGATTTGAATAATGATTGATTTTCTTAATAATATTATATACAATTTATTCTCAATTTCCTTTATATTACCAATACTAAAAAAATATTCTTATAATCATATTACTGCTGTTTATTTTCACTATGAATCGTTACAATGTCAATATTTTCTTACTGACGAGGCGAAGAGAGTAATTTTTTCCTCCTCAAACTGCCCCAGTGGCTTTCCACTCCAGAGGAACCATTACAAATAATGGACTTCTTACAGTGCCAATAAATTACCACTGACTACAAATGAGTTAACAACTCCTTTCTATGTTTTCTTTACGCCAGAAGATAAATTACACAAATTGGTTCATTTCTATTTAAATAGTGAGTGAGGTAAAAACATAGAACGATAAAACTTCAGACCAATTATAGGGGGAAATTGTAAAAAAATGAAATCAAAATGGCTAATATTGTATAGGGTATAAGTTGTAGATCCTTTGTCGCAATTCTTGCTCCAAACAGACGAAATATTTGCTCAATATTCTAACTCTTATTTATAATTACATCAGCAACTTACCAATACATATGAATTCTCACAGGATTTGTCTTATTAATACATATTATTACTAAAGAGTCTCACACTAATTCAATTCTGGTGTCCAGTCATGATAAATTTATCTGATAATTCAATTTGGATCAAATCCAAAAGAAGCAGCAATAAAATATGTCTTTTTAGGAGCTGAAAGAAAGTAACAAAGAAATAGATACCTATATTTATTAGGGAAAAAAGATGCCTTCTTTCTTATGTTTGATTTATTGCCTGATAAATAAATATTATATGGAAAAGACTAAATATTGAGTGTCATAATGATCAAAACAAGAAATAATATTTTGAACTGAAATTGAGTTCTTATATTACATAAAGATTTCAAAATCCAAGTCGTTTTCCTATTAACATAAACTCGCTCAATTTCACTCCTAATAAGTTCCAATGATAATATATTCCTTTGGTGAATAAATTAGCTTTAATATATAATGTTGACATCAACTTTTGACTTGTGGCTAAAATGTGTCCTGAATTTGAGGAGCTTAAATCTCACCGGTGGTTTTCTTCAGTGTTAATAATTTCCAAAGATTGGAGTGAAAATGAAGACTCAGAAATTAGAAAGTGAATTTAGAGCCTAGTAATGGAAAGAGAAAATTGAGAATGAGATATTATATAATTTAGTCTGAAATTAGAAAGTGAATTTAGAGCCTAGTAATGGAAAGAGGAAATTTGATAATGAGATATTATATAATTTAGTCTGAAATTAGAAAGTGAATTTAGAGCCTAGTAATGGAAAGAAAAAATTGAGAACGAGATATTATATAATTTAGTCTGAAATTAGAAAGTGAATTTAGACCCTAGTGATAAAAAGAGAAAATTGAGAATGAGATATTATATAATTTAGTCTGAGATTAGAAGGTGAATTTAGAGCCTAGCAATAAAAAGGGAAAATTGAGAATGAGATATTATATAATTTAGTCTAAAATTAGAAAGTGAATTTAGAGCCTAGTAATGGAAAGAGAAAATTGAGAATGAGATATTACATAATTTAGTCTGAAATTAGAAAGTGAATTTAGAGCCTAGTAATGGAAAGAGAAAAAGGAGAATGAGATATTATACAATTTATTCTGAAATTATGACATATCTATAATTTATTATATGGTGGATGGTGAATTGTTCAGAATATGGTCTCGTCAATATAGAACAATTTCACATTATTATATTTTTCTTTTCATTCTATATCAATAAGCAAACTTCCTTTATATCATATTCTAGTAATAAATCAATGTAGACGGATTTATATTACAAAAAAAATTGACAAAAGTGAATGAAAATTATTTTTATCGACGGGAAGTTTCCACATTTTCTCTCAACATCTTAAATAAGTTTCCTTGCAATTTATTTAATTACTTCAATTTTTTTATATCAGATTGAAGGATTCATTTTGATAATACATTCACAAAAAATATGTGGTGCTAATTTTAATTAATAATATATAATTTTTTTTTTGCGAATAAAAAAATCAAGTTATGTTTAGATTATTATAATTTCCTTTTTTTCATAATCTAAGTGATATTTGACAATTTAGAAATTATATTGAAATATCCACCTTTTATTAAAAGAAACATGAAATTACTTAAAATTGAATAAAATGAAATTATTCTGAATAATCTACACAATTTTATTGCATAGTATTTAGTAATAATTAGAAAAACCGAGAGCATGAATATCCTCACATTTCTTTTTGAAATTTCCCAAATGAAACCTTAAATTTAAAAGTGGAATTATGATTATAAGTATTCATTTAAGTTACATCATGCAAATAAATACAATATTAATAATATAGAATACTTTGCCTAGCATTAATATGAAAGTAGCTTCATGTTTACCAATCCACATGAAATGAGTTATGCAAATGGGAGACAAACTACTACATCTTCCAGACTCAGATCATTGCGCCCCTTAAATCTATCAGAGAAAGGAACACTGATGAGAATATCACCGAAACTGAAGTGATAAAGATATTCAGGTGCCACATTAGGGACCTTATCTACCCTACCACACTATCGACAAAATACACTATTGTGATACTGAAAATTATACTAGTAGTGAGGATCAGTACACATTATTTTCAATGTACATTTTTCTAAATGTTATCTTCTGCCATTTCCAGTGATCCCTGAATCCCACAATCCCAAAAGTCCTACAATAGTAATGAAACTGTAATAAGTACAGAGAATCAAATGATTAAATACCAGCTTGTGAATTCACAAACACATTTATTTCAACAGATTCTAAAGGATGTAGCATCAGATTTGAATGAATCTCCAGCAAACAAAGGAGACGAGGGATGCATGGAGAGATTAAAGAATCCGCCCCTGAGGCATGCATTATCTGTCACGAGATTTATTTCTTCTGGTCAGAGAAATAAATCATGAAGATGAATGGAAGGTAAGCTCGTCATAAGGAACAATCAGCGTTAAAAAATACACCACCCCAACTTTAGGTAGACAACTCCTTGTTGTAGGTAATTAAAGTTTTAAACACACAGATATAAAGTAATGGTGGGACCACTAAAAACTTAGAAACAAACACATATATAATTCAAAATAAATTTGAGGCTCCAAGATGTTTCACGTTTACCATAAAAGATTGTTACAAAAAGTGACACTTACGTAAATCATATATACTTGTTTCAGTGTGATGCACTTTAGTGTCTCCAAACGTCTGTTCGTTGAGATGTCAGGAATAATTTCAATAGAGTTTTTACTGAGACTCTAAACACTTAGAAGCTCTTGAAACAGATGATATAATTATATAAGAATTATAGTAAGATGCACTTAAATTACTAGCTTTGGTCTATGATTATTTCTGAATGCTAATTTTCTTAAATTCAATCTATCAAAACTTGACATAAGCTTGACACATTTTACATGATTCGATTTGTTCTTTAAAAATATAGTTTTACACATCTGCATTAACTTTCTAATGTGCATCCTATCCATCTTACAAAATAGTTTCTATTCTTTTTCTACCATTCATCATAGCTGAAACTACACGAGAAATTACCGTGGAGCGAATACCAAGGGAAACAATCTTCTTAGGCAAACAACACTAAAGTTTGCGTCTGTTGCCTTCAATAGAGACTTTGTGAAACAAAACAACACGCAAACAATAACACAAACAAACTGTATTTGCTCTGCGGCGCATGAGAGAACAGAAAATGCAAGCCTCCTATTAAAAATTGAATACACTTTTCATTCATCTTGAAATACAAGTTCAGGAATTTCTCCTGTGTGAACTATTGTTCAATTTTTAGGTTTTAGGTTGTATTTTGCTTTAACCCTAAAGAGTTTGACGTTCAGAATGTACAGGAAGGCTTGACAATGTGTTTTAAAAAACGCATGTCTTATTTATAAACCTACGGTACTGTATTTTTTACAAGTTGTTATTAAATATACTAAACTAATGTGCACTAAATTTCAAGTAAAAAATATTGAACATACAAGGAGAAATAAATACATAGGTATAGAAGACTTTGGCAACCGAGAGAGCAGAGCTGTGATTGGGTGGAAGAGAGGGTGTGTTTCTCACGAGTGTATGAAAACGTGTGTACTGATGTGTGCTTTGCTAGAACTAAGCTGTTTTTCTTTCTATACGTATGATTATCAACTGATAATTCTATACCTATGATTATCATTGTTATATTTACAATCTGATGAACTTTCGTCTCCAATATCATCACCCGTGTCATCAAACAAAATGTTGTTAATTTCTTCCTCCGATAGTATCTTGGAGCGAGCCAATAAGTTGAAAGAGAGTGCTGCTGAGAAGAAAAACTCACACTACCTCTCTTGTCCAAGGTTGGCGAGGCATTGGAGTGGTCAGCCACACACATCACGTATCCACATGTTACCGCACTACAATTCATTTTTTTTTATTTATGGCGTTTTACGCCGATAAATAAATATTTTTTAACTTTTAAATACAAAAATATATATGTTATTTATGTAGAAATAAAGGCAAGAAAGCCCGATAAATTTAAAATAATGACATGAAAGATATACGTAATTTAAAAAGGATGTGTTTGAAAAACACACGTCAAACGAATTAGGGTTAATTGAATGTTTAAACTATTTTAGTTTATTTAAATAGTTCTTCTACATTGAAAAAACTGACTGTAGAAAAAGAACCATTAGTAACTATTAACAAATATCAATATGTATCGCCATCTTGTCTAATAAGACAGGAAACTGTAAATACGTTTGAGCGTGTCATCTTGTCTAAATAAGACAGGAAATTGTAAATAAGTTTCTGTTTGATATTTCCAAACTGTTGAAGGAAGACATTCTCTCTATGGAATGGATTGCAGCTCGTCGCTATATTTTAGCAGCAATATCATATTTGTTTGGTTGTTGAGAGCAACCAAAGTTTCAGTCAATGGTGACAATATTGACTGTGGAAACTTTCATATGTATGAAAAATATCCTGATCAATTATAAGTTATGGTAAGTATATTGAAAGATGAATAAGATAGACCATGAAAATAACATACATATGAAGAGAAAACCATATCATAAATAAAAAAAATGAATTAATCACCTATCATGTTTTACAAAATAATAGCTTATGCACAGTGAATTCAAGCGATATTTAGTAAGCGATTCAAACTATATTTAGGGAGCGTTCAGGCTATATTTATTCTACTTGACTAGATACCTTACCGATATTTTGGTCGTTAGTATACTTGTCACTATTGAAAACCGATAATATTATTAACGATAACGATTGGTAATGAAAAGGAATAACATTCACTCTTTATCAGTTATACATATGATGGTGTAATAGTTTTTATCATTCACTCTTCAGTAGTTTTACATATGATGGTGTAATGGCTTTTATCATTCACTCTTTAGTAGTTTTACATATGATGGTGTAATGGTTTTTATCATTCACTCTTCAGTAGTTTTACATATGATGGTGTAATGGTTTTTATCATTCACTCTTCAGTAGTTTTACATATGATGGTGTAATAGTTTTTATCATTCACTCTTCAGTAGTTTTACATATGATGGTGTAATGGTTTTTATCATTCACTCTTTAGTAGTTTTACATATGATGGTGTAATGGTTTTTATCATTCACTCTTCAGTAGTTTTACATATGATGGTGTAATAGTTTTTATCATTCACTCTTCAGTAGTTTTACATATGATGGTGTAATGGTTTTTATCATTCACTCTTCAGTAGTTTTACATATGATGGTGTAATAGTTTTTATCATTCACTCTTCAGTAGTTTTACATATGATGGTGTAATGGTTTTTATCATTCACTCTTCAGTAGTTTTACATATGATGGTGTAATAGTTTTTATCATTCACTCTTCAGTAGTTTTACATATGATGGTGTAATAGTTTTTATCATTCACTCTTCAGTAGTTTTACATATGATGGTGTAATAGTTTTTATCATTCACTCTTCAGTAGTTTTACATATGATGGTGTAATGGTTTTTATCATTCACTCTTTAGTAGTTTTACATATGATGGTGTAATGGCTTTTATCATTCACTCTTTAGTAGTTTTACATATGATGGTGTAATGGCTTTTATCATTCACTCTTTAGTAGTTTTACATATGATGGTGTAATGGCTTTTATCATTCACTCTTCAGTAGTTTTACATATGATGGTGTAATGGCTTTTATCATTCACTCTTTAGTAGTTTTACATATGATGTAATGGCTTTTATCATTCACTCTTTAGTAGTTTTACATATGATGGTGTAATGGTTTTTATCATTCACTCTTAGTAGTAGTTTTACATATGATGGTGTAATGGCTTTTATCATTCACTCTTTAGTAGTTTTACATATGATGGTGTAATGGCTTTTATCATTCACTCTTCAGTAGTTTTACATATGATGGTGTAATGGCTTTTATCATTCACTCTTTAGTAGTTTTACATATGATGGTGTAATGGTTTTTATCATTCACTCTTTAGTAGTTTTACATATGATGGTGTAATGGCTTTTATCATTCACTCTTTAGTAGTTTTACATATGATGGTGTAATGGCTTTTATCATTCACTCTTCAGTAGTTTAACATATGATGGTGTAATGGTTTTTATCATTCACTCTTCAGTAGTTTTACATATGATGGTGTAATGGTTTTTATCATTCACTCTTCAGTAGTTTTACATATGATGGTGTAATAGTTTTTATCATTCACTCTTCAGTAGTTTTTACATATGATGGTGTAATGGTTTTTATCATTCACTCGTTAGTAGTTTTACATATGATGGTGTAATGGTTTTTATCATTCACTCTTCAGTAGTTTTACATATGATGGTGTAATAGTTTTTATCATTCACTCTTCAGTAGTTTTACATATGATGGTGTAATGGTTTTTATCATTCACTCTTCAGTAGTTTTACATATGATGGTGTAATAGTTTTTATCATTCACTCTTCAGTAGTTTTACATATGATGGTGTAATGGTTTTTATCATTCACTCTTCAGTAGTTTTACATATGATGGTGTAATAGTTTTTATCATTCACTCTTCAGTAGTTTTACATATGATGGTGTAATAGTTTTTATCATTCACTCTTCAGTAGTTTTACATATGATGGTGTAATGGTTTTTATCATTCACTCTTTAGTAGTTTTACATATGATGGTGTAATGGCTTTTATCATTCACTCTTTAGTAGTTTTACATATGATGGTGTAATGGCTTTTATCATTCACTCTTTAGTAGTTTTACATATGATGGTGTAATGGCTTTTATCATTCACTCTTCAGTAGTTTTACATATGATGGTGTAATGGCTTTTATCATTCACTCTTCAGTAGTTTTACATATGATGGTGTAATGGCTTTTATCATTCACTCTTTAGTAGTTTTACATATGATGGTGTAATGGTTTTTATCATTCACTCTTTAGTAGTTTTACATATGATGGTGTAATGGCTTTTATCATTCACTCTTTAGTAGTTTTACATATGATGGTGTAATGGCTTTTATCATTCACTCTTCAGTAGTTTTACATATGATGGTGTAATGGCTTTTATCATTCACTCTTTAGTAGTTTTACATATGATGGTGTAATGGTTTTTATCATTCACTCTTTAGTAGTTTTACATATGATGGTGTAATGGCTTTTATCATTCACTCTTTAGTAGTTTTACATATGATGGTGTAATGGCTTTTATCATTCACTCTTCAGTAGTTTTACATATGATGGTGTAATGGCTTTTATCATTCACTCTTTAGTAGTTTTACATATGATGGTGTAATGGCTTTTATCATTCACTCTTTAGTAGTTATACATATGATGGTGTAATGGTTTTTATCATATGTTTGTTGTATCTAAGCGACATAAATCTATTATATTTGGAAATAATCGAATAACCTATTTTAGAGTAACATTCTACTCTGTTTCATGTGTTGTATAGTTATTTAACTTGTATATGATTAATGTTATTATTAGGTTATTAATAAATTAATTATTAATGTTAGTAAATAATGTTAAAAATATATAACTACTGTTATTAATAGGAGGTAATAGTATACAAATTCAATTTTTTTAAGGGAACATATTTTTTATATGAGATGTGAGGATAAGTAATTATTTCACGGCTGTTAAATTCGATGAAGCAAGTAAGAAGGATTTATTCCAATGTTATGAACCATGCTCAAACACTATAAAATCTCACGTTATTAATCATATTATTATTCAGTACTTTAATTAATTATAAACTCGCTACAGTTCAGAAAGTATTATGATGTTTTTTTGTGATATTCAGTCTCAATCTAGGTAACAACAAACTAGTAATCTCAACTTATAGATCCTGATCACACGATTTTGCACAATTTTTTTAAAGAATAAAACAACAAATACAATATTAAATACGTGATCAGTTAAATTAGAACAGTTAAAACTAGAATGTAATATTATAATTAGAAATACGTTATCAGTTAATTAAACTAGAACAGTTGAAGAAAAACGTTCGAGATCTTTGTTTTCCCTTTCATTTCTTCCCCACCACCAACATTCACAGCGTTAACTTTTCTTTATTTATGAGGAGAATTCATAGCAGTTGTTTACATTCCTCTTCCGGAGAGAGGAGGCGCTACGTGGAATTTTAATATAAAAACAGAGAAAAATTTAACGCCTTTCTAAACTACTGGGAAATCGAGGAAATTTAACCCCCTGATTCGCTACAGGAAAATAGGGGGAAAAATTGTGATTTTTATATTGGAATTGGATATATATATTTATATTAATACATTTATAAATTGGGAGAATATTGAGGTGTTACTTTTCAAATTGTCATTGCAATTACATCTAAATCTGCTTTCACCTTTCGATTTGACTTTCGTGCAATAATAACTTAATATGAATTCTTCACATTTCTTACGACATTTTGAAATCTCGACTCAATGTACTTTATGTTTTATATTTAATTTGCTGCAGTTACTTTTGTTTAATTTCTTAAATATTTTCATGGACACAGATGAGTTATTTATTGTGATCTTCATTTGTTCTATCCCAAACCATTTTAATTAATATTAACTCAATTGTTTATAAACAACATTGAACAAATATAACCCAACAGGATCCAAAAAGTTAAATTTAGAATATTGCAGAGTTTATTTCTAATAAAATCGATTTAAATTATAGTATTTACATTAAAGTTTATAAAATTTATTAACAAAATAAAATAAATTTCTGACTTTGAGTTATATCATCATAAGATTTAATATTGCTGTATATCATTCAATATATTTACCACCGCTTCATGAGTAAGTTATTTGAAGATATCAGCAACAAATAATAAACAATAATAATACATTGAAAAATTACAACATTTACTTTCGATGCACAGTTGATTTCTATAATTATATCTCTACTATATGTTAACCTCTATGATACTTTGAACTTATATATAAAAATATTAAACAAATGATATAACAAATCGCAATTGCTGGCACTGAATTAACAGTGAAATGTTTCTCTCTAACTCACTATTGCTGGCACTGAATTGACAGCAAACTATTTATCTCTCACTCACCATTGCTGGCACTGGATAGACAGCAAAATGTTTCTCTCTAACTCACTATTGCTGGCACTGAATTGACAGCAAAATATTTCTCTCTGACTCACCATTGCTGGCAGTGTTTGATGGTAATTTCCAAGCGTACAGCAATTCATGTCATAAAAGAGAGATGCTTAGATTTAATGAGAACATTAGTAAACTGTGATGATGACCAGCTATTAATAATCTCTCTCTACTTATAGGCTTATCTCTCTCTACTTATTTAGACTTATCTATCTCTACTTATACGGCTTATCTATCACTACTTTTATAGCTTTGTATTTCTCTAAGTATATATGATTATCTATATCTACTTACATAAGCTTATCTATCTCCACTTATTGTAAGAAAGCTAGTTCTAACACATTTAAAGGTGTGAAGTTCTGAAGATTATAATGTAATATAAATTATATGGAATGAGTAATTATTAATGAAGACACTGTACTATCAAAAATATGAAATGTGTAATATTAATAATGAATACTTAATCATTTTTATTAAATTCAATAGTATACAATTTATTAATACTGTCAAAAAATATTATAATGTAATACAAATATTCAGAAAATATAAGTAAGATATAGAGCCTGAAGATATCTGCGAATTACCTACACCTTCCAGTTTTTACTAAGCATAGTTGAGATTAATGTTCAAGATAAACACTTTTAAGTTTGTTAGTAATGAGCAGATTCAGCTTGCAATCCTTAATTATTGTCTATCAACGTCATGAGATTAAAACATGGTAAATGCATTGATTAGAATTTAGGATAATAAAACCTAATTCTTCCTTGAGATTATGCCTTAATCTGGTCTCTAAAACTTGCGTTCGTGACGTAACCATGCCCATGTAAAGGTACGTTATGCATGCAGCGAATATTGCGATCAAAGCTCAGCAATGATCGCGCAGCGATCCACGCTACGGTACTGTTACTTGGCGGTAGCTTCAGATTTACTTGTTTAAAGTAATCAGCATAGAGCTTTTAAAAGTGTACTCTGCATAGACTTATACTCTGTCTCTCAATTGATCTTAAATAGAGAATGCTGTTAAGAAGATATTCTGCTTTGATATTTATCCCTCTAGTAGCCTGGAACCAAACCACGCCACATATCATTAATTGATAATTGAACTCAGAATAGTATTCTGTCTTCTGAAAGTGGAGAACTTATTCTAACATTGGGATCTTCGACGGGATGTGGTTAAATTGAGATGGCTTTATGGTTCAATTAAAGATTACTAGAGTGGCAGGAAGTTTATTAAAGAAGTGTATATAAGGAAGGAGGCAGAAAAGGAAAACTTCCAGGTCAAGCTGCTTTCACTTTCAAGCAATCAAGAAGAGAAATTTTCATGAGTCACCGATCGAATTAATTCAAGAAAATACAGCCACTCGCAACAGATTAAAGCCACACCTCAAATATGGTCGGCAAACAAGATACCCCGCAGAAAAGTAAGCGGCAATTGAGGAGCCCTGCGGTGAATATCAGCGACAATAGAGCCCTGTCGTGTATTCCAGTGGCAAATTAGGTAACCCACTGGGCATCGGAGAATTATGATTAAACAAAACATAGTTCATGAACGCTAGTACAACGCCAGCAAAGAAGAGATAACTGAAGAAGTTAACCCTAGTAACCTAGAGACTGGTTTCAGCCTGAAACCAGTCTCTAGGTTACTAGGGTTAACTTCTTCAGTTATCTCTTCTTTGCTGGCGTTGTACTAGCGTTCATGAACTATGTTTTGTTTAATCATAATTCACCTGAAAATTTCAGGTGCACCAATCCTCATGAAAAAATATTAATAAATATATTTTTAATCCGATTTGGAAGCTGTCTTTTCATGACTTTTACATTTTACCATAATAACATACGATTATACAAAAACGAAGGTTATATATGACGAGATATTCATATTGTGAGCATTTATACAAATATACAGGGTGTCACGAATTTGTTTTTAAATTAGTATATTTAAAAAACAATTAAAGGTAAAAGTATCTTTCTGGTCTTTTTTTTATTGTTAATTGAACCCTTCTCCATCCACAATTGAATTTTCATTAAGTTCTATTCTTTTTTTTTGTGAATGTTATAAGGAATTTATTGATGACTAGTGAAAATGGCTTTTGCGCAAATAATTAGAAAACCTAAGAAATATATGTTTCTTATCTTTGCTTGTTAATTTTATTTTAAAAACATAATTATTCTTTGGCTTTTACCAATGGATGTGTAAATATAAAATGAAGGTTTTTATGAAGAGAAAATATCGAAAAGTCAATTTTTTAAAGATTTTATAACAGTTTCAGTTAGGACTGGCGCGCACGGACCAGACCCTAGAACACTGAGCAAACTTTTAAGGGCTGGGTTACTAGGGTTAAGGTTAGTTCATAATTAATCTATTAAGGTAGAACGACGATCACTACCAATGAGTTATTCCGACAGTGACGTTGAAGTGATCACCCCTACTAGTGACGAAAGATGATGAAGATACTGAAGTAATAATAATTACAAACTTGAGTAATACTTTCATACTTTGAAAAGAAAATTGTGTAATTCCCTTAACAATTATTTTATAATAATTTGATGTTTATTTTTCTATTAATATAATAAATGTGTTTAGTTTAGAAGATGTCAATAACAATTGAAACTATTTTGTCCAATTTATTGATGTTACATGTAAGTTATGATTTTTGATTAGCTTACTTATAAGAAAACTATTAATCAGCATTACATTTATTTCCTTCCTCATAAATTGTTAATTGTAAATACATCAAATTAACTTCCATTCATTCTGTTTTCATTACAAAACAAAGCGAACAGTTAAAGTTTGTCCAAACTTCAGAGCTATCATAACTATTAGAGAACTGTTGGCACTGTTGTTCATAACAATTCTGTAATTGAACAGATTGAGTACACAGAATAGTTTGTTGGAATTTATTCACGTGTATAGAGGGAAAGATCAAATTAATTATTTATTCTACATAGTTTATCAAATAAAATCAGATAATTAAATAAATTGACATTGGAAAGGCTTTATTTAGGATGTAAGCTTGACCGACGTAAAAATGATAAATGATCATAATTTTCAAAAACCAATAAGATTAAAGGAAGTCAACTCAGTTCTAAGAAAATTGCACAGTAGTTATTACTTTTGAATACTATACACATTTGGTTCATATGTCTTTTAAATTTTGTCATTAGTGTTTGAGAAAATGGAAAAAAATCCTTTTCGTAGAATTGTAAGGATTAGAAGTCTATGAGGTCATGTGCTAGGAGTAAACTAAGACAGTGATAGAATCCTTTTAACATTTCTAACAAAATTAAGAAGATTGATTTTATATTTTCTTTCTCATTTTCTTTTGATAAGCAATTATTGATTATTGAATACTATTTTCAAAATGCCAAAAAAAATCGACTTTTAGCTTTGATAAAGAACAAGTGATCATAAAAATAAAAGGTCTATTAACTTAACTTTGTAAAAATCCTTCCAGGATACCAAAAATGACATCAGTTTTCTTGTAGCTTGAAATCTCATTGCCTTCTATTCATTTTTAGGTAGAAAATTCGCATTTTAACGGAGAGCCAAAAAAATATATATTTGACAAAAAATATAAATAAGTAAATAATAGACGAACACGTTATACTCTTTTGCCCATTTTGACCTATCATTGGATGGACCTGGGGTCAAAAAAGTTAGGAAATATAAGTACGCTGCCTATTATTCCTCCTCCTACTTTAAAAAAATCATGATATTTTCACAGCCACCACCCGCCCCCTTTCGGACACCCCTGAGGGCGTTTCTAGACTTGAATCTAGAGCAATAGTCTCATAAAAATATATAAAATAAATGAAAAATATTTTTCAAATTGCATTTTATGGTAATTTTAATTGTGTTTTATTTAATAAGAATATATTATTATATATTATTTTGTCCTCAAAGTTCAATTCTATAATCTACCATTGATTATCATCAAGAATAGATAAAATGAAAAGAATAGTTAAAACTATTACAAATATGTGGAATATATGCAACTGAAGTATAAAAATATATATATATTTCTACTTCATGTACATAATTATCAAAGGAAAGCGTTTGTAATTAAATGCAATTAATCAATTAATCTCATAGTACTCTCCCCATTTAATCTAAAAAATTAATTAAATAATAAGCACATAATCAATATGAATTAGAATACATACATTGACATACTATGCTATAATTATATCTCTATAGACTAGAGTACTCCCATCTACCGGATGCTATCAAAGTGATGGTAAATTGAGTAATAAATCCATTTGATTTTTAATATAGTTAGTTAGTAGCTTTGTGAGAGTAACTTAAAGGTGGAATTACGAGAAAATATTTTATTAGCTGATGTAAATTTCCATTGGATTTTATTTAACAAATACACAAAATATGACAAATAAGACAAACGGAAAAGATATCGAACTCATTTTTTTTTCTCCACAATGAAAAAAATTATTGTTCATATTATTAACAATAGAAAGATTGTTAATACGCTGAACTTGTATCTTTACTTAATCTTTCAATTTCTATAATTTGATAATCATTTAATCAGACATAATCTTTTTAATCTTGTACACTGTTCATTAGAAGGAAATGCTATTTAAATTTATGGTCATGTTATTCTCGCTAGGAGCTCGAATATAATTATAAACGAATAGCTTTGATGTAAGCCGCTAATATAACTTGTAACTTCAGAACATAACTTTATAACTTGTAACCCAGAGCTATAACTTGTAACTCAGAATATAACTTTATAATTTGTACTAAGTTATATAACTTCATGAACTTTGTAAATCAGTTATACAACTTAGAATATTGAGTTCTTTTTCTATAGATAGAATTGAAATTAATACTTAATTAATTTAAAAAGAATTAAGTAAGTACTTCAATTATTCTAATTGAAATACTTAATTAATAGTTAGGAACTTGTAACATTTCTGATCATGTATAGGTTAAACAGGACTCTGAAATAGTATGCTTAAATTTGGATGTTTATTAGTAAATCAGGTTTCACTAAAATGAACTATTAGTAAATCTGATCGATCTATATGTTAATCGTATAGAAAGCCATTACCACTAGCGTGTTAAATTTGAATAATGCATTGTGTGTTATTTCTATCTGCAGTGAGTAGAAAAACATCTTTGAAAAGTACTATCAGTACCTTAACAGAAGTTTATTCACTCACTGGAAGGTTGGACTCTCCAGTTCATCCTTTAAATACCATTGGCACCTAACTAAAGTGTTCATAGTTCGCGATGGTCTCTTGAAGACTGGTTGGTCGGACCAAGTCTGGTCGGACTTGTCCATCCACGGGTTTCGTGAGTTGGCAACTCAGAC
The DNA here is from genome assembly GCA_947561585.1 of Caprella mutica. Classification (NCBI taxonomy): domain Eukaryota; kingdom Metazoa; phylum Arthropoda; class Malacostraca; order Amphipoda; family Caprellidae; genus Caprella; species Caprella mutica. The sequence goes on from CANNZV010001044.1 coordinate 170,965, forward strand.
CCTTGTTTATTTAAAACCCTTAAGTTTACTCAACCGCTAGTTTATTTAAAACTTGTGTTGTGTTATTTAAAGACTTGTGCGTAAGTCTTAGAACTCTGTACTATTCGAACTTTAATATAAGTACACCCATTTAAAAACTTCCTTGTGTTTAATTTACTTCCTAAAAACTTTTACCGTTTAGTCATTTGTCAGTTTAATAGAATTCAATCAATTACCTCCAAGTCTCTTCAAGTTAAGAAATACAAATAATTGTTAAAGAACCCGGAGACTTATTTTGCCCTATGGGATAAGTTTATTAACAAGCCTCATCTACTTAGAAAATAGGTGATAATTTACTATCAATCCCATAGGAAAAGGGCAATTTAATACATATTTTGATATATTTTTTAAATAATAACCTATTGCAATTATCATCTTATATTTAATTCACATCTGGTGATCGTTACTTTACCCGATAACTTGCTCTCATTCAGTGTATAATAATGTAAAGAGTGTATTGGAAGTTAAATAAGTATTAATTTTTTCTATTGGTAATATTGTTCATACATTTTGGAGGGAATAACATTCTTGTTTTCATTTATTTGACCCAATTTATTGCTAAACAAAACAAATTAATAGTTGTTATTATAGTTATATAATTATCATCAATATATGTTTAAATCTTTGTTATTAATAATAATTATTTATTCATAGCTGGAATTCCAACAATTTAATCGCGAGATGCACCCAAAAATAAATAAATTAGAAGAATACTCTCCCAGTATATATTCATTGTATCTCAGTGTGTATTCGAATGTTTGGTATTCGAATACTGTAGCATCTGATTGGTATTCATATCGAGCACCCAAACCTATTCTTTGAGACTGGCTATCCACATCTAAAGAAGTACATATTGACTAGAGCAGTACTCGGACAGTGGGAGTTAACATAAGCTATGAACCAATCCGACCTTCAGAAATTACTGATTGACCTGTCATGACATATGATAACACTCACTTTCCGAATACTTTGGATGTCCAAGCACTGTGAAGTTTTTGAACATACGTACGGTTCACTTACGGGAATATTTTAGTTGCGCTTCGTTCAGAATTATTATTATATCATTTAAATTGATAAAGATGCCCAATACCGTAAATTGCTTAAACTGAATTATGACATAGGACAAGAAAAATACAAAACTCTCATATAGTATTTGTGTTCCTATATAAATTAGTAATTTATTCGTCACTGAAATATCAACTCGATCTTCTATTCCCTCCATTGAATCAATTTCCTATCAATTTTCAACACATTGTGCATTGCTGCCAATAAATTTATGTATATTTTGTCATCAGAAACACTGCCTGGAGATCAGAGAGTGAATTTATGGTAGCGATTGTGTGTCGGAAGAGAATATCACCTCGAGGGGAACATTCAGCCACAGGAGGGATGAGAGAATATCACCTCGAGGGGAACATTCAGCCACAGGAGGGATAACAGAATATCACCTTGAGGGGAACATTCAGTCACAGGAGGGATAAGAGAAAGACATTTACTAAATATCAAGTAATGTGATTGAAAATTTGAATTGAAATATTTCAGCAGATTGTCTAAGACAGTAAATGGCAAAGATCTAACTCAGCAGATGGCTATGATTTTGATATTTTTGTCTTAGATCTTAGTCATCATAGGTTGTTTAACCCTGATGATCACCGTGAGATGAGAGAAGCAATAACGAAAGACTGAGAGGAGGAGTAGCGTAGAGCGAAAGACTCGTTAGTTATACTAACAGTGTACACACTCAATGATCATCATCTTACGGAGGCTTATGAAGTTATAGGTAGCTCTAGAAATGTGTATTATAATTTCGTAATAATTGATGGGGATATGAATATGATCTCAGAATGAGTAGTGATTGGTTCCCTGGGCTTTGAGTAGATATTGAAATGTCATCAAAATCGAATGATTCATTCTTGTTAAGATGCAATTATTATGCAGATGAATAAAGAATCCATAGTCTCTAAATTTCGAGTAGAAACCAATAACATATTTTATACAATTCAGGTTACCCTATATTTAACGAAATCAGTATAAATTGATATTTTATATGAGATAACAATGAAGTTGTTAACAGTATTATTAACATTGCTAGTTTTCATTTATTTTGTCAGTCAATTATTAGCCAAAACAATCTAGTAAGATAATTTATCCAGCACAAAAACCAACTGGAGATTTTTGGGGCCCAATAAATTTCATTCATTTCTAATTTTTCAGTTTCAGGAAACAATGAGTGAGATTGAGTCTTAATTAAAAGATAGGAGTAACTACCAAGACTTCATTTGTCATCACCAAAGTTAGGGAAGGTAATTGGATTTTATTGTGTCACACAAATTAAAAGTAAACTCTCTGAATTTGAATCTCATTCTCTTTCTTTCACACGATTCTGTTACTTAAAAATTACTAAAAAAAATAAAAGTCTTTAATTAGAATTGTAATCGAGATAACAAGGATAGATATAATGAAACAGGTAATTGGTAATTATAGTTCAATTTTACAATTTTTCACAGCTCGTTTTATTTTATTTCCACTTCAATTACTATATTAGAATATTCAATTTTCTATTTTACTTTGTGTTCGTAATTAATTACATATCAACAGCTTATTGAAAAAAAATCAGGAATAAATAGTCCAAAAGATTATTGTTTGTCTAGTATGGGCTTTCATTTCTGTTTTTTGAATTAGTGATTAATTAATTTAGTACTAGGGTGAACAGTGTTAGAGGGATTGACCAACTTTTCCAATTTTAAGTTGTATGAGTATAAAAAAAACGTGTGCAAAAAATTAGAACAAATTATTAGAGAAGTTTAAGAGGTCCCACAAAGAAAGTGAATTAGGAATTAAATATTTTATTATTTATTTAACATTTTTTCGAGAATTTTCTTGTAAATACGATGTTTTTTATTTATGGGGTTAATTTATGACTTTCATATGTTAATTTCTCGACTATGTGTAAAGTTTCATATCGTATGAAGTTAGATAAGAGGTCCCACGACTTGATTTTATGAATAGATTCGGTAATTTAACATAGAAAATGTACCTTTTTTTACAAATTATCTAGTTGGAGCTGATTAAATTATATTGGGACGCAATATAATATATTATTCATGATATATAAAATATATTTTGGACCTTATATTTCATGTAAAATGGATCTCTGACTTCACTCAGAAGATCGTTTAAAATATGTTCAAAACATAACAACCAGTGACTTATTATTTTTAAAAAGCAGAATTGTAGAAAATAAACCTGTAAAAAATAGTAAAGCATACGGATTATTGAAAGTATTGAATAATTTATATAATGTAGATATTTAATTACAGTATATATCATATCGTTAAATACAAAATAATGGAAACTTTAATGGCTTTGTGGGACCTCTTATTCATGCGCAAATGACCTAAAATTTGATTCTACCTAGGATAACCCACATGTGAGTTTCAAAAATGTTTGTTTTCGGCCCACCCGAATGTATACCTTATTTTTTTACGATAATGTTTTTTTAGTCAGAAAATTTCTATGAATGGAGTAATTTCTATCGCGAAAAAGAATAACAGTTTTTATTAACGAATCAGAGTCACAGTTCCAAGTTGGGAATCAGAATCACAGTTTCTTATTACAAATCAGAGTCTACAGTTTATAGTTACGAATCAGAGTCACAGTTTCTTGTTACGAATCAGAGTCCCAGTTTTTAGTTACAAATCAGAGTCACAATTTCTAGTTACAAATAAGAGTCACAGTTTCTAGTTACGAATCAGAGTCACAGTTACAAATCAGAGTCACAGTTTCTAGTTACAAATAAGAGTCACAGTTTCTAGTTACGAATCAGAGTCACAGTTTCTAGTTACGATTCAGAGTCACAGTTTCTAGTTACGAATCAGAATCACAGTTTCTAGTTACGAATCAGAGTCACAGTTTCTAGTTACGAATCAGAATCACAGTTTCTAGTTAAGTATCAGAGTCACAGTTTCTAGTTACGTATCAGAATCACAGTTTCTAGTTACGAATCAGAGTCACAGTTTCTAGTTACGAATCAGAGTCACAGTTTCTAGTTACGAATCAGAATCACAGTTTCTAGTTACGTATCAGAATCACAGTTTCTAGTTACGTATCAGAATCACAGTTTCTAGTTACGAATCAGAGTCACAGTTTCTAGTTGTGAATCAGAGTCACAGTTTCTAGTTACGAATCAGAGTCAGAGTTTCTAGTTACGAATCAGAATCACAGTTTCTAGTTACGTATCAGAATCACAGTTTCTAGTTACGAATCAGAGTCACAGTTTCTAGTTGTGAATCAGAGTCACAGTTTCTAGTTACGAATCAGAGTCAGAGTTTCTAGTTACGAATCAGAATCACAGTTTCTAGTTACGTATCAGAATCACAGTTTCTAGTTACGTATCAGAATCACAGTTTCTAGTTACGAATCGGAGTCACAGTTTCTAGTTGTGAATCAGAGTCACAGTTTCTAGTTACGAATCAGAGTCAGAGTTTCTAGTTACGAATCAGAATCACAGTTTCTAGTTACGTATCAGAATCACAGTTTCTAGTTACGTATCAGAATCACAGTTTCTAGTTACGTATCAGAATCACAGTTTCTAGTTACGAATCAGAGTCACAGTTTCTAGTTACGAATCAGAGTCACAGTTTCTAGTTACGAATCAGAATCACAGTTTCTACTTACGTATCAGAATCACAGTTTCTAGTTACGTATCAGAATCACAGTTTCTAGTTACGAATCAGAGTCACAGTTTCTAGTTGTGAATCAGAGTCACAGTTTCTAGTTACGAATCAGAGTCACAGTTTCTAGTTACGAATCAGAGTCACAGTTTCTAGTTACGAATCAGAGTCACAGTTTCTAGTTACGAATCAGAGTCACGGTTTCTAGTTACGAATCAGAGTCACAGTTTCTAGTTACGAATCAGAATCACAGTTTCTAGTTACGTATCAGAATCACAGTTTCTAGTTACGTATCAGAATCACAGTTTCTAGTTACGAATCAGAGTCACAGTTTCTAGTTGTGAATCAGAGTCACAGTTTCTAGTTACGAATCAGAGTCAGAGTTTCTAGTTACGAATCAGAATCACAGTTTATAGTTACGTATCAGAATCACAGTTTCTAGTTACGTATCAGAATCACAGTTTCTAGTTACGAATCAGAGTCACAGTTTCTAGTTGTGAATCAGAGTCACAGTTTCTAGTTACGAATCAGAGTCAGAGTTTCTAGTTACGAATCAGAATCACAGTTTCTAGTTACGTATCAGAATCACAGTTTCTAGTTACGAATCAGAGTCACAGTTTCTAGTTACGAATCAGAGTCACAGTTTCTAGTTACGAATCAGAATCACAGTTTCTAGTTACGTATCAGAATCACAGTTTCTAGTTACGAATCAGAGTCACAGTTTCTAGTTGTGAATCAGAGTCACAGTTTCTAGTTACGAATCAGAGTCACAGTTTCTAGTTACGAATCAGAGTCACAGTTTCTAGTTACGAATCAGAGTCACAGTTTCTAGTTACGAATCAGAATCACAGTTTCTAGTTACGAATCAGAGTCACAGTTTCTAGTTACGAATCAGAATCACAGTTTCTAGTTGTGAATCAGTGTTCTCGTTTGTTCCAACTAATTAGTTAAAGTGCAATGACAGTTCACAAGAGAGAAAATGGAGTCAATGTTTTCCAATATAAAATTTAAACCAATAAGTTAATTGGTGTAATTTATGAGAACACAACCTTTCATATAGATTAATAAACATAAAAATTGTCTGTATTTCTAATTTCTAGTTTTTTCTAGATTTTGTATCTTCACTCTGTGCTAATAATTTACATAATAAAAATAACAATGAATCACCTAACTGTTCAAAATTTGGATATTTATCAATAATTTTCCATATATGTGTTTGATCATTTTGAATCTCAGTTTATATTAAAAACTGATGCTCCATATGTACTAGGTTCATTTTTATAATTTCAGCATCATCTTTTACCGCCTCTCTCTTAGTTCTCTCAATCAATAGATTGTCATAATAATCCCAATCTATTTTACACCATTTTGAAAAAATATATTCATAAACCAATGTAAATGTGTAAATTTTATTATCCAAAATGGTCCCTAGTTACTTGTTTTAACTTCGCCCGCATGTGATTTCTATCACAAATTGAGAATATGTTCTCTCTAACAAGTTGTACTGTCTGCAATTCAACAGAGTGAATCAGACTGTCTTTTGACGCTCTGTTCGCCAATTTGGGACTGTTGTTCTTTCGCAAATTCAACAATGCAGGAAATTAATAGAGGTTATAAAGCAACATTATTATCAATTTTAACCCTAATGAGTTTGACGTGTCTTTTTAAGGACATCCTTTTTTAATGTTCCTACATTTATACAAAATTTATTTTTGTATTTAGAAGTTAAAGAATATTTTCGTATCGGTGTAAATCACATTAATGTGCTGACGTGTGCCAACCAAGTTGACAATGAAGCAAATTTGTATTCTGATATTAATGTTCAATATATATTTCACTTTTTATATTCTAAGGACCATAAAGGTTTGATGTTCTCTGCAATGTTTATACGCAATAGAGTTTAGTAAATAGTTTATGCCAAATTTACCATGAGGTGTTTGATCTATTGAATGGTTAGTAATGAGGCGTGATTTTCTATTGACGTTATATCCTGAAGAATCTGTTTAAGAATAAATACTGTGTACATATCGTTTTTCAAATTCTTTGGATATAGTTCGTTTGTAATGCTGTTTCAATTATTTGAAAATAATATTGTAAATGTAAATAGCACTTTGCAGATCAAAGGAAATTATCATTTGAATATAATAGTGCTAATGAATAATTTGAAAGGTATAAGAAACATCATTCATTAAATTGAAAATCGCTTTGGTATAAAATAATTGCTATTCCATTTAATTCCAATCTTCATCAGTTGCCATTCATTAAAATAATTGTTAATTGTTATCTTTTTCTTTTAGATTAATCGGTTTCACTATCAAAGGAAATTTGTATTTTTGATAGGCTATTCTGGGGGGACCTATGGTATGAAAATAAATAATTTAAACGTAAATTTAATACGGCAAAATATGTTCCAAGTAACCTTCTAAGCATTTCTCCTCAGTTAGATTCAATACTTCATAGCGTCAACATAGTGTCAATCTTCATTCAATTATGTATCTCCACCTGCGTTTTTATCTCAATTCATTACTATATACTGACATACGGATGAAAAATAGTAATCTTTATTTAACTGAACCTCAATATTTTCATATAATATTTTATTTTAGTTTTAGTGTTAATTGTTCAATGGATGGTTTATGTCATTGAATTTATAAAGTAACTCCTTGTTAAGGTAAATCATTTTTCGTTCACGTCAGCTTCTTTGCAACTTGTTCCTTAATATTGTGTATCATCATATTGTAATTATAAATATTATAGTTCTGTAATTCCCTTTAATAGCTTCAAATTAATGATATGCTTTGTTTCATACATTTCTAGTAAATAGTTAACTAACTTTATTTATTTCAAAATTATTTAACAATAGTCATTGCTGTATCAGTCTGTAACTATTATAGATTTTGTACCTTTATCTTATTCGAAATAATTATTCCATGTCTAACCTTGGTATCACCTCCTCAAATAAACCTCAACTGCTCAGAGCTCACAACAGTGGTTTACCTTTCCCACTAAACCTTCTACTCTTACCTACTTTATTCTACCTATGATCAAAATATTTCAGTAAAACGCACCTGAGATCTACAAATTTATGATAAGTATTACTGAAAACTAATAATTTTTGAAAGTTAATAAATAGTCACAAGATAAACTAAATTTGTATATAATCGTATCAAGAAACTATGTTCCAATATAGCGGTATTGTTTGCAAACAGCTTTGATCACTAGTAATATATCGTAAATAAGAAAATCATATGCGAGTTTCATTCCAAATTATCATTAGTTATAATGAGCTTATTGTAAATATGATATAAAAATGTCCTAAATCTATTGTACTTCAGAATAAATAAAACTAAGGTAAAAGTCTACAACTATATATATAGACCATAAGCCTAATGAAATAACTGCCAATTACTAATAGCCATAAAATAACAGACTTAGTAATAAAAAAAACTTAGTAATAAAGAATAGATAAACAGTCTTACAATCATTGAATCATACAAAAAACAGGATCCATGATAGAAAATACTTCCAAATAATGTATTTACATCAAAAGATGTATACTATACTTACATCGATCTGTTATCACGTCTAATAGAACTCTTCATATGTGATTTATCTATTATGATAGCTGGGCAGACTGTACCTTAGGTACAATGTGTTTTAGGTATAATGAGCTTTAGGAATAAGGTACTTTAGGTATAACCTTTTATGTTTAAAGTCCCACCCACCACCATGCCCCCGCCCATACACAAACAAAGGGGCGGGGCACTGACACCTCTCATTCCTCTCAGTGCGTAGTGGGATGTTGTTATTTCCTTTTGCGCATCAGAATTTCTTTCAACCAAGTAACAAACAAATATTCAATGTGTATTAGGATATAGGTTGATTAGACCTGGTCTGTATTAGAAATATTATTCACAAAAGGAATATATGGTAACGATTATTCATTTGTACCTTGTTTCTAAATGAATATATCATATTTCAAATAATCAGTCTGTATTATAAGTATTTATTAATAATATCATATATTAATTGTAAATTTATAATATGGAAATACTATACATTGATTATCTTCATCAAATATTTTTACCTCTATATAATATCTCGTTGTCATACAATAAATCAAACATAAGAAGAAAGGCATCTTTTTTCTCTAATAAATATAGGTATCTATTTCTCTGTTACTTTCTTGCAGCTCCTAAAAAGACATATTTTATTGCTGCTTCTTTTGGATTTGATCCAAATTGAATTATCAGATAAATTTATCATGACTGGTCACCAGAATTGAATTAGTTCGAGATTCACTTTAAAGTATAACTGACTGTGAATGGAGAAATACACCTCAGATTGGAAAATGAAGAGGAAATAAATTGTTTTATTTTATTTCATTTATTTGTTGCTATGCGTATAGAAAGATATTCTGATGATAAACATTTATAATTATATAGTTTATTACAACAATATAACAAAGTGTAGACGTTTCTTTATTATATAATAATCCATAATAATATTTCCTATATTTTATTATAATTCTTATTTCATCTTTATTTTCCTATTTTTCATGTATAATTTCTTATTTTCTCAATTAATCAACTGAAAATTAGTAACAACAAATGATTGTTGAAAATATAATGATATTAGTGAGTTAGCCTTCAAAAATGGCTAACGTACAAAACAATTCTTTCTTAAGATTATGCGAATTTCCTCATTAATCCAGATATTTTTAGACAGATTTTAATAAGACATCCAGATTTGTTGATTTTTCTGTTATACGGATTTCAATTATCAGGATTTCTCTAGTCTTTCATCCTACATTTTTTTTGTAATTCGGATTTTTGATACCTTGGTATTAGTTATCCGAATAAATGATTAAAATGATTTAATGTTAGACATTTTTCTTGCAACCGACCAACTGACACCAACCTTTTCAAAGTAACAATATGCAGTGGTGACACCAGAAATATTTCAATAGATACTCATGAAAGCACGCATAAATATAAATTCAATACTCATATTTAGATGCTGCTTTTTAACCTATTGAAATTTCCATCTGATATTAAATTCGTTATTTGTCACTTTAACCTACCTATCCATTTGCTATTTATTTAATAGCATCAAATAGGAGTAAATAGCATCAAATAGGAATAAATAGCATTATTTAGATGGCATTAAATAGGAGTAAATAGCATTAAATAGGAGTAAATAGCATTAAATAGGAGTAAATAGCCTGCGATGCGATCCTTGCATCCAAATTCTCTCACAGAGTCTAAACTTTGCAGTCATTCGTTATTTAAGCCCAGGATTTACTTGGGGAGATTCAAATGAATTTTAGCATCGAAATGAAAAATTCTTTTGACGAAAGGAGATATTGGAATGGGAATGCTTGGAATATGAATACTTGGAATGTGTATATATGGTGTGAATGCTTGGAATGCGAATTTTTGGAATGGGAATACTTGGAATGGGAATACTTGGAATGCGAATATTTGGAATGGGAATACTTGGAATGAGAATATTTAGAATGGGAATACTTGGAATGGGAATATTTAGAATGGGAACACTTGGAATGTGAATACTTGGAATGGCATTACTTAGAATGAGAATACTTGGAATGGGAATACTTTGAATGGAAATGCTTGGAACGGGAATACTTGGATGGGAATGCTATATGTAATCATCTCGAATTTAATATCTAATATTCATATCATTTATATTACATTTCAATAAAGTATACATTCAAAAATGAATAAATTAATTACAAAAGTGTTGACTGAATGGGAAATGGACTATTACCAGCAGGAGTGTTCCCATCAGGACTATTCCCAGCAGGACTAATCCCAACAGGAGTATTCCCAGCAGTACTATTCTCAGCAGGAGTATTTCCAGCGGGACTATTCCCAGCAGGAGTATTCCCAGCAGAAGTAGTCCCAGCAGGACTAGTCCCAGCAGGACTAGTCCCAGCAGGACTAGTCCCAGCAGGACTATTCCCAGCAGGAGTATTCCCAGCAGGACTATTCCCAGCAGGACTATTCCCAGCAGGACTTTGTGTAAAAGGTATGAAACATGAATTTGAACAAATAATATATATAGATCGCTATTTTTTTATAATAGCTGGAAAAGAAAATAATATATTCACGATATATACATATAACTATAGAGCTGGAAAACTGAATAAAACGTAGCTGATTAGACTACATTGCGAAATATGGTGATTCCTTATTATAACCATAATGATTGAAGTTTGTAACATATCTTAATTATATGTGAATTTACGAAGGTACGTACAGTCTTAAAGTCAAAACAACCAATATGGACACATACCGGATGTCAATCGGTGAATAGTCCGTCGCGGACTAGTCCGGTGGGGAAAAGTCCGCAGGGAAAGTCTTAGTGCAGAATGAATAAGCATTTTAGACAACAGTTTCAATATTCCAAACGTATCTCATCTCTCCATCCTCTCTGTTCCATATCCTCTTTATTCCATCCTCTGTGTTCCATATCCTCTGTGTTCCATCCTCTGTGTTCCATATTCTCTGTGATCCCCGCTACGATGGGGATCACCTTGACGGGGTGGAGCAGCTTGCGTAATCCAATAATGCAAGGGGCTATACCAGATTAGATCCTATCATGCTGGGAAGGCACTTGTGGAGGATTCAGACCTAGAATCCTTCGGTGGTCTGATTGGGGGCGAAGGCTCTGATACTGGAATCCTCAAAACTAGCAGGCTGGTTGGATGACCTCCCCGGATGGTCTCCGACTGAGTCGTCGGGATTAGAGCAGGAAGATGGATGGGCCCGGCTTAACCATGATGCCACCCGACCTCTTAAATGAGAGCGACAAGGTATGCATCCGCCTTGGCGATACGGCAACTTTGAGCGAACCGGTGATTGGTGTTTGAGCCAAAGAAAGTGTTTGTGATTTACCTTTGGGCGCCTTTCAATGGCAACATAACGCTTTGTCTCGATAGTAGTTCAAAGCTGAACCGTGGCCCTGGTGTAGCGTCCATCCTCTGTGTTCTAATTCCTGTGTTCCATATCCTGTGTTCCATATCTTCTGGTTCCTTCCTCTGTGTTCCATATCCTCTGTGTTCCAATTCCTGTGTTCCATATCCTCTGTTTCTTTCCTCTGTGTTCCATATCCTTTGTGTTCCATATCCTCTGTGTTCCATATCCTCTGTGTTCCATCCTCTGTGTTCAATGGCAATGACAAATAAATCAGTGGACACACTCCATTGTCTCTCATTTCTTTTTTTTCTTGAGAGTCACAGAGGCTTGGGGCGATAATAGCAGGTTGCAAAGGCTTGGGACGATAATAGCAGGCGAGACAAAAGCTCTATAGTTCCCAACAGAAGAAATGTGACATGTTCCCTCCAGCAGTTGAGTGTCATGTGTATGCGTGCAGTCATTGTCTCAACTATCTCTAGATATATATCTATTTCATTATTATTATTTTTAATATCTGTTGAAAATTTCATGCAGTTGATAATGAATCATTTGATTTCTGATGGAATAGAATTATTAAATATAAAGTTGTGTTCACGTTTTTTGTACAAATTAACTAATTAATTGTATAAAATGTGCAATAAAATGCGTATATAATTTTAAGAATGATCAAATTCATATTAATATTTGACAAAAATATGGAAAGCTATTATAAAGTAACTTATATATTCTTAGTGAATGAATTTCGTGTACCAATCTACCTTTGCTTAATATATATTCCAAAACAACGTCCTCAATGTTAAATCATAGTACTAATTTACTGATGAACTCTATTATTGGAAGCCAATGTATCTATAGGATGTTGAAAATCTTTGTTCAAATGCCTTTTGAATAAAAGTTATACTATTATGCAATTACTAAATTTTTAAATTTTTTGATATGTTTTACCAAATAATTTTCTTCCCAAATAAATTCATTATTTTCGTGAATACTCCATTAATTCACATTCTTGTCTTTTCACACTATATGAACTAATAATTTCGCCGTATCCGAATGCACTGCAATGTCCTTTTCTCATTCGTAATCCTCTTACAAACTGCATAGCTGTTCATTTCCACCACAGTTAATGCATTTATTTCCCATAATGCATTTAGAATAATACTCTAATATCTGAATGGTATTTGAAAATATTTATACAAGTGCACCGTGAAAGGATTATATATGGCATGAACAAGAACTTTTACGACCATGTTTCATTTTGCTAATTTGTTCATATACAAATAACATTTTATGATGAAATTATTTTAATTCAGTTGCAATTCTATTTTTAAACAAATACTTTTACTTGTTGGTATCTAAATTTGATAGATATATTCTTTCAAGCCTTGGGATGAAAAACTTACAATATAAATTACCAGCACCTCTGCTAGACTTCAGACAACTACAAGACTCCTTTCAGAGTATTTCCCAGCTCCTCTGCTAGATTTCAGACAACTACAAGACTCCTTTCAGGTTATTTCACAGCACCTCTGCTAGACTTCAGACAACTACAAGACTCCTTTCAGGTTATTTCACAGCACCTCTGCTAGATTTCCGACAACTACAAGACTCCTTTCAGGTTATTTCACAGCACCTCTGCTAGATTTCAGACAACTACAAGACTCCTTTCAGGTTATTTCACAGCACCTCTGCTAGATTTCAGACAACTACAAGACTCCTTTCAGGTTATTTCACAGCACTCTGCTAGATTCCATTTGCCAACATTAAGGATATCCTCTTTTTTGATCCTGAAGACCGTGAGCAAAATTTATTTTCGTGATGGTTTCCTCAAGAATCTAAACAACATAGAATAATTTATGTAATGAAGTAGATAGCAAAATTCAGTTTCCTTCAAAATACTTATATGATTTTTAAGAGTATTGTGACAAGAAATGTATATAATACATATTTTGGAAAATTCAATTGGTTTAGTTTTAAGAGTTTACCAGCTTATTAATAGGATACTTAATTTAATTTTTCTCGTTGATTAAGTTTCTTTTACGCAAATTAAAAATTTATCCCCTCTTTTCAATTTGAAATTTTTCTTTATTCACAACTCCATAGATTCACTCAGTTGGAATCTCCATACATGAGAATTAGACGATAGTTTTTGTGTTAGAATTTGTATTTGCTTGTAATAATAACTCATGCATATAAATGGAAATATTATCACCACGCTCATAAAATTGACGGTCACTTTGCCCTGTAAAATGTTCCATTATTATTCACTGAGAATTTGCATGGGTATATGGGAAATTCTGTTTTGATTTTTACAACGAAATAATATAATAAATCAACAGTTCTGTTTATCCCAAACAAGATGGATCCATTCCTGGAATATTAGGCGAATATCCCAGGGATGAAGTATTAGTAACTGGAATATTCCCATGGTATCTCAGAAATGAATATTTTTGCCTGTGTAATTCAGAATAAAATGCGTTCATGCCAATCAATACAAATGAATATACAGTATCTATCCAAAAAATAATAATAAATCAGGAATTCAGGAACATTTATTTCCAATATATGTTTTTCAAAGTGATTCGAGTCCAATTAAAATTATCTGATATTAATAAATTTTCGATATCGATTCATTATTTTTTATCTGAGCTACCTTACTTTGTAAAGGCTTTGAAGTATTTAAATGCTTCAAAACCAACAGATGCTTTAAATGCTTTAAAGGCATTATACATAGGTTATAAAATTCTTTATATGCTTTAAATTATTCAAATGCTCTGTAGTTTGATTCCAAAGATATCAAACTTTACTTTTAATTTTATTTTGTTTTAGTTAGATAATATGAGAAGCAAATGAATAAATTATTGTAATGTAATTTTACTGAATTTCACAATGAATATTATTTTAAAATACATTCTAAATAATAAAATATTATCTACCATTATCAGCACATATGTGAAGTGCGATGATGTGATTATACGACTGCACCCGTCAGTAAGTGACCCAGTGATATGACATGTTTGTTAATTTCTCATTACTAAATAAATGAAGATCAAATATAGTACCTTACGGGCTATAAACTCCACGGACATCAGTTCTCAGGTTTCAAATTAGGACATCAGTTTATAGGGTGATAGACGGACCTAATTACGGTAAAGATCTTCATTGTACCTAAGGCTATAAATCTAACTGGGAAATATGAGGTAATAACAGTCAAATTGCTAACACGTTTTGTATGATTATAATTTATGTGTACATGATTTGGAAGTTCACAAATATCTTGAGTAATTGAACGTTATCAATCTTTTTATTCTGTTATATTAAATCAAATTCAATTATATACATATATATTATGAAAGTAGTGTGAATGCAAATGTGTCTGTGATGAATGTGTAATGAAAAGTATATCTGTAAAATTCACATTACGCTAATTTCACATTTCCAAAGAGAAAATATACTTGGTGTAATGTTTGTATAAAATTTATTATTGGTCTGGGTAAACAAAGAAAATGTTTCTTCTGATATAGTAAATAATCACAGTGACTCTTTTCTCTGATAGTACATCATCACAGTGACTCTTTTCTCTGATAGTACATCATCACAGTGACTCTTTTCTCTGATAGTACATCATCACAGTGACTCTTTTCTCTGATAGTACATCATCACAGTGACTCATTTCTCTGATAGTACATCATCAAAGTGACTCTTTTCTCTGATAGTACATCATCACAGTGACTCTTTTCTCTGATAGTACATCATCACAGTGACTCTTTTCTCTGATAGTACATCATCACAGAGACTCTTTTCTCTGATAGTACATCATCACAGTGACTCTTTTCTCTGATAGTACATCATCACAGTGACTCTTTTCTCTGATAGTACATCATCACAGTGACTCTTTTCTCTGATAGTACATCATCACAGTGACTCTTTTCTCTGATAGTACATCATCACAGGGACTCTTTTCTCTGACAGTACATCATCACAGTGACTCTTTTCTCTGGTAGTACATCATCACAGTGACTCTTTTCTCTGATAGTACATCATCACAGTGACTCTTTTTTCTGATAGTACATCATCACAGTGACTCTTTTCTCTGATAGTACATCATCACAGTGACTCTTTTCTCTGATAGTACATCATCACAGTGACTCTTTTCTCTGATAGTACATCATCACAGTGACTCTTTTCTCTGATAGTACATCATCACAGTGACTCTTTTCTCTGATAGTACATCATCACAGTGACTCTTTTCTCTGATAGTACATCATCACAGTGACTCTTTTCTCTGATAGTACATCATCACAGTGACTCTTTTCTCTGATAGTATATCATCACAGTGACTCCTTTCTCTGATGGTATATCATCCCAGTGACTCTTTTCTCTGATAGTACATCATCACAGTGTCTCTTTTCCCTGATAGTACATCATCACAGTAACTCTTTTCTCTGATAGTACATCATCACAGTGACTCTTTTCTCTGATAGTACATCATCACAGTGACTCTTTTCTCTGATAGTACATCATCACAGTGGCTCTTTTCTCTGATAGTACATCATCACAGTGACTCTTTTCTCTGACAGTACATCATCACAGTGACTCTTTTCTCTGGTAGTACATCATCACAGTGACTCTTTCCTCTGATAGTACATTATCACAGTGACTCTTTTATCTGATAGTACATCATCCCAGTGACTCTATCCTCTGATAGTACATCATCACAGTGACTCTTTTCTCTGATAGTACATCATCACAGTGACTCTTTTCTCTGAAAGTGCATCATCACAGTGACTCTTTTCTCTGATAGTACATCATCACAGTGACTCT
>CANNZV010001045.1:0-17346 GCA_947561585.1 Caprella mutica
AATGAGAATCTTGTCCAGGCGTCTTTTAAAAAATTCAACCGATGAATGACAATTCCAGCTGGAAGTCTGTTCTAGTGATTGCAGATCTTCATCACCATGAAATTTTCAAGTTAGGCACTGCTGAACTGTAACCACCTTCCAACGGTGGTTACAGGTTGGGGCTCAGACACATAACGAAGTAGTCATGCAGATCAACTTCAGATAATGTCCTAAGTCTCTGTGATGTGACGCCTCGTACGCGTTAGTTCTAGATTCTAGAGTAAAATTAACTAGATCTTTCAACATTCGAGCGTAGCCCTCGAAATGAATCTCTGGTGCAAGCTTTGTGGCTGGCGCCATTTGTATTCAGTGGCCAAGTACAGAACCGTGCGGAATCCCGTTGTTTATAGAGCCCCAACCAGATGATAATCCATTGATCACCACTCTCTGTCTCCTGCTGCTCAGCCACGAATTAATCTATTGCAGGACGCAATCTATTGCTTCAACCTTGACAAAAGCTTCTCGTGGAGGGCTTTGACAAAAGCCATATTGAAACCTAGATAAACGATGTCAACTGCTCTAGATCTGTCATGTTAATGAGGTACGTAGAAAATGAAAAAAAACTAATTGGTTAGTAATACATGATTTCCCACAAAGAAAAACAAGTTGACTTTTCTCAATTAGTTTGTGCTTTTCAAGGTGAACAACAACCCTGTTCTAAATGATAAGACTCTAGCAGCTTGCCAGGAAGTCGCCGGCTTGAAAATCGGGGCCACATTTGCAATCAACATGACGTCATGAACCTCACCTGTTTCCAGAGAGACATTGAAGATAGGTTGTAGATGCGCTGCAAGTCTGGCCTTCACATTCTTCATGAACTTCGATCGGTAGGAACTCATCAGGTATAGCAGCCTTGATCAGGTCTAGCACGTCAATTTTTGCTTCTACCTCTTCAACAGTACAAATGATCTCAGTCAGTACCCTCGGCCAATCATAGATAAACTACACGGTCCGGAATATTAGCTACATCCTGCCTAGTGAAGACTGTGTCGAATTACCTGTTGAACTCATATGTTAGGTTGGTGTCAAAGGCTGCCAACACTCCTAGTGGGATTCCTGCTGTTATGACAAACAAAACGGCAGTTTCATACTGTACGAGATCTGCCAGAGCAGCGTGGAGATAAAGATCTTTGACTTTAGTCTCGTGTTGTGGTCTGCATAGCAGGTATAGGTGTAGTGTGATGGCTGATGTTATCTCAATTCCCATCATCTCATGTGGTGAATTAATGGGATTGAGTACTGGAAGTATGTGACATCGTGCGTAAATCATTTCCCCTCACAAGCTCTACTACCTCTGTCTTAGTGTAACATCTTGTATTCAGGCAGGTGCTACTCGCCATCTAAATCTCCTCCGTCATGTTCTACCAGGTATCTATGATGCAGATGACATCATGCAAATTAACGGCAACAACCATACAACAGAACTCCTGCAGCTTATTGCTGATAGAACGAAAATTTAATAGTTACGAATTGAACTGAAAGGTGGGGAGCTATAGGGGTTATTAAGAAAAGAAAATTTAATAGCTCGCGGAGATCTTGCGCGAGCCTCCAGGTATCTGCCTGTTTTCCTGATCCTCATAGTCTTTCGTCCCTTCAGAACCAGAGTCAAGGTAATTTGAGCCCGAAGAATCTCTTGAGTCATCATGGTCTGGTGGATCAAGGCAACGTAGTCAGGGGTCACTGTTTGGCTGCGATTCCTTTTAGCATATCCAGACATCGAAGCTTCACATCCAGCCGTTGTCAAACGAACGACAATTATTGATTGCCGAAGATTTAGCCTGAACTATCCTTTTTCTCCACCTTTTCTCCTAACAGAAGAACAATTTGGAAACGAGGTGCTCGGTGAACATACTGCTTTCTTTACCACAGTAGTGAGTGTCATCTTTGAAGAAGAGGTCGTTCCTGTGGAAGAATAATGGCCGCAGGTCGAGGTACCTGAAACAATGGGTCTTATAGAGGGAGCCCATGCAGTCGCTTATTTAACGATAGAGTTTTTCTATTATGCTCCCCTGTTGCAAAATTCCAAGATATGAGGCCCACAATTATGTCCGGGTTTATCTTGGTCTTGATAGTTTTGTAGAGCCGTTTATAGTCCTCAATCAGTTTGACCACATCTTCTGTCTAATAGTTTCCAACAGAAAACATTGGAGTATCATCTTTTGATATTCTGCACAACCGATCTTATCTATAATCCTGTCAATTCTGGCACCGGGGAGGGACCAAAAACGATTCTCTCTAATAAGGTAAGAGAGGTGAGTGAAGAGGGAGTTAGAGAAAAAAGATGTGAGAGAAGAGAGCTAGAGAAAAGAGAGGTGAGAGAAGAGAGCTAGAGAAAAGAAAGGTGAGAAAAGAGAGCTGGAGAAAAGAGAGGTGAGAGAAGAGAGCTAGAGAAAAGAGAGGTGAGAGAAGAGAGCTAGAGAAAAAAGAGGTGAGAGAAGAGAGAGGTGAGAGAAGATGATTTCTTAACAATCTATCACAAATTATAAAACGTATACTTTTATCCTATTTCAAGTATAATAGAAGCTAAGACATTACAATATACAGTCTATATCCTTTAATTACCCCTTTAAAGTTATAACAATATAATAAGTATCATTAAGTGACTATTGATAAACTCAGTGCAATTAAAGTGCATGTACAGAAACCATAAGCACGAGTGATGGAACCATTTATTGTAACGCTACAGTTAACACAAAACAAATAGGTAGGTATAGCATAGTAACAGAAAGATAGGTAGGTATAGCATAGTAGCATGAAGATATAAGACTTTAGGTACGAATAGCATAGGCAAGGCAACAGACTTGAGAGTCACTGTACCGCTAACTCTTGCTCGTTCAATTTATTCATTAATAAAAACCAGCGAAAACAATAAATAAGCGATGTTGTGAAATAAACGACTGCAATCCGTTACGGTATGAGCTACGTACAGCATATAAAGTAATAGGTAGGAGCTACGTACAGCATATAAAGTAATAGGTATGAGCTACGTACAGCATATAAAGTAATAGGTAGGAGCTACGTACAGCATATAAAGTAATAGGTAGGAGCTACGTACAGCATATAAAGTAATAGGTAGGAGCTACGTACAGCATATAAAGTAATAGGTATGAGCTACGTACAGCATATAAAGTAATAGGTAGGAGCTACGTACAGAATATAAAGTAATAGGTATGAACTACCTACAGAATATAAAGTAATAGGTATGAACTACGTACGGCATATAAAGTAATTGGTATGAACTACGTACAGCATATAAAGTAATAGGTAGGAGCTACGTACAGAATATAAAGTAATAGGTATGAACTACGTACAGAATATAAAGTAATAGGTATGAACTACGTACGGCATATAAAGTAATAGGTATGAACTACGTACAGCATATAAAGTAATAGGTAGGAACTACGTACAGCATATAAAGTAATAGGTAGGAACTACGTACACCATATAAAGTAATAGGTATGAACTACGTACAGAATATAAAGTAATAGGTATGAACTACGTACATAATAAAGTAATAGGCTATAATATTTCATATTGTATTTATAATGTGTTGCTGTGATCCTATTATTTTCACTGTAAAAAAATCTAAAACTCTCTGACTATATCAGACTGAAGGATTTATTTTCAGAGAAGAGTATTAATTAGCATTTTAATTACAATATTGTACTTCGTTGTGTTAAAGACATAAGCATAAGGAATGAGGTTAAAAGTATGTATAGTGGAAATAAATTACCTGGCATTAATTGAATATCTAAACCTATTCTCTACTTTCTAAATAAATAATTCAAAAAATAATGTGATTAACATTTCAATTTCGTAATTTAAGAATATTTCAGATAAGTAATTATACCGTCTTTTTTCTACCTGCAGTTTTTTTTGTTATTCGGATTTGTTACTTTCTGTCACCGGGTTTCTCTAGTGTATTTCTCGTCAAAAATGTCTGTCTATAATTCATTTCAATTGAAAAAAATTATCCGAAAAAAATTAATCAGATTTAAAAAAAAATTAATTTTTTGTTATTTGGATTTTTTCTGATGACGGAATATTTCAATTTTAGGAATTTTTCTGCTCTTTCCTGAATTTTTGTTTTCCGACATTCATGTTTTTACCGATTTCTATTTATTTCTGTTCTGTTGGATATTTCCTTTTTTGTGATTTATTCGGTTTTCCGATTTTTTTTTTTTTTTTGGATTCCCGGATTTTTTTTCCGAATTTTCATATTTATTATGTTATCTAGAATTATTTTAACCGGACATTTATTTCAGTCATGGAATTATATCATATGTTAAACCGTGATATTCAATGAAAGAAATTTATTGCTGTTAGATTATTTATTAGAAGCACATGCTATTAATTACTATAGTGTATTAACCGTCAAAAATGAAGAACTCTATTTTTTTCATTTTATTTTAGTTACGATTTAAAAAAAAAACATTTTATCAGGATATTTCCAATTATTAAGATCATTAATCACCTGTTTTTTTTTAATAAATATTAATCCTTATTTTTTCAGATTTATTGGTTATTCGTATTTGTAATATTCGGTTGTTCGGATTTCTCCCGTCTACTATGTCGGAATATAATTTTTTCAATTTTAAAGTTATCCAAATTGATTTTTTTCGAATTTTAAAAAAATTGTCTCTAATTACGATTGTTCTTCGTATATTTTTCTTATATCGAAATACTCTGTTTTCCCCTTTTTTCTGTTGCCGATTTTTCAAGTGTTTTTACAAATCTATCTTTTTACGAATTCTTCTGTTTTCGAATTTTTCGGCTTTACAAATTTTTTCCTATTACTGAATTTTATTTATTCCAGATTTCTTTTATCCAGAATTCTATTCCCGGAAAATTATTTTAGTCATTGAATTATATCGTCTTTTAAATGTTAAAGTATATAGGGTGATTATATAGATATTAATCATTCTTATCATATCAGTCAAATCTCCCTTCTTTCACATTCTTGTTTCGCATTTTAAAATTTAAATACATGGAACGAATAAATGTTTTTTGTCTAACCTAATTATAAATCTTGTTCATTCATTTTTGCGAGAAAGAATTTTTGACCATATAAAAAAAGTATACGGTAATTAAAATAAATAATGATTATGTATTATATTTCTTCCATACATGATCGCATATGTGGATCAGTTCGATAATTCGGAATTTACCCTGCATTGTAATTTGACTTATGCATTTCCTATTGTTGTTGAATAGTGTTATGTATCTGTACCTAAAATAACATACGAATAATTAGTATGAGCTTGATTCGAAGCACGATAGTTGTATAATAACCACCTGGAATATCTTTAAAACTTAAAGGTCGTACACAATAATATGTAGGACTACAGAACAACCGCCCATGCAGTTTTTGAGCCCCCTCACACGGGCGTTTTTATCATGCCGCCTATGACTGAATAAACAAATTTTTATAGTGTACCGTGTAGTGGCTAGGAAGGATATTTCCAGTGTACCGTGTAGTGGCTAGGAAGGATCTTTTCAGTGTACCGTGTAGTGGCTAGGAAGGATCTTTTCAGTGTACCGAGTAGTGGCTAGGAAGAATCTTTTCAGTGTACCGTGTAGTGGCTAGGAAGGATCTTTTCAGTATACCGTGTAGTGGCTAGGAAGGATCTTTTCAGTGTATCGTGTAGTGGCTAGGAAGAATCTTTTCAGTATACCGTGTAGTTGCTAAGAAGGATCATTTCAGTGTACCGTGTAGTGGCTAGGAAGGATCTTTTCAGTGTACCGTATGATTTAGTCCACTACACGGTACACATGAAAGATCTCCTCTGTCATATCGGTTGTTGCGTATTTACCCTAGCTTATTGTTCGCTTTTCTCTAAAATATTCAGCGTAGCTCTCTTCAAGGTACTTCTTTCATTAGGTCTTTGTGTGATGAATGATGAAGATAAATCAGAAGATGAGGAGAGAGTGCCATCGTATATTAGGCAGATATTTGGGGAGTAATGCCCAACTCTGATTTATGGAGAAGTTTATTTCATTTAGGCATGACAGCTTAAAAGAGAGATGGGGAGAGAGGGACACAACTCGTTAGGGAACAAAAACCAAAACTTTTGCTACGAAAAACTTAGATATGAAGGACTTGGCCGAGAGAATTAATTAAGCTGCTGTGGAATATTATAAATGATAGTCATTTGGATAGGCAGTAATTAAGTGTAAAAGTCTTTGGTGCTTATAAAATCTTTAGGCTCTTGTTGCATATAGGTCAGTATGGAGACCATTTAATAGGGTAACTACTCTATTACCGTATGCTCACAGTTACCGTACAAGGGGCGTTAACATTTAATATTTAATAGGGTAACTGCTCGATTACCGTATGCTCACAGTTACCGTACAAGGGGCGTTAACATTTAATATTTAATAGGGTAACTGCTCGATTACCGTATGCTCACAGTTACCGTACAAGGGGCGTTAACATTAGTCATTAGCCAATCTGAATGTTGGAAATTTTACTTAACCTATCATGACGTAACACTCACTTTACGGTAACTGTAAGCAGTCGGTAATTGGGTCGTTACCCTGTATAACTTATAACGTTTTTATGTCTCTATCATATAAATAAAATGTAAATTCATTACTTAAAAAGTCTTCATGCAATAACTGACAAATTCAAATTTGAAAGAAAAAATTGATAAAATTGTTTTTGAAAATATTTTTTCCGTTGATTCAAATAATAAATGTATTTGTTACACAAAGTAACCGACAGGTTGGAAATGGTTAAATTAACATAGTGATGTACAACTGCATTACAACAGTCAATGCAGTGAGTGATTAATATATCAATTAGTCAATGTGCATTGTGCGCTACTGCATTGGGAGGTGAAATTTAATTGCCTGAAGACCTGAAGGTGTAGCAATGATTTATTTAACTATTAATAGGTTATAAACGCATCAAAATATTCATGTTTTGATGTTTTTATTTAATGATAATCTAGCGAAATTGTTATATGGTATTTAATTCGTGTCTGATAATTGGGACTTTAAATAAATAAGAAATAAAAGTTTGAAATAGATATCAGAAGAGAATAATTAGAGTAGGGTGAGTTAGGTATTATCGGTCAGTTTAACATTTTCAGTCATATAAGAAAAAAGTAAATAGCTAATAATAATTGAATTTTTATTATATATTTTTTTTCTTATATGAGCGAAGATGTGGAACAGACCGATAATTAGTAACTCACCCTAAAAAAGTTTACCTTTTCTTGGGGGCCGAGTAACAAACTCTGTGAAAGGTCTAGAAGAGGGCGAGGAGGGCCATCTTGGACCATCGAAAGAACCGTCACTGTGAGGTTCCTCGTAATCGGGTTTGCGTTTTGGAGGCGAATGGGATTCACCACCACCGAAAAATCCCTCCAAATGATCATCAATGAAGACACTGACGGGCCTGTTTGGTTTTTCCTCCACTTCCGGAAAACTTATTTCAGTCACATCGAAAAAGAAATGATCGTTAGTTTTGTTTGGTCTTCGGGTGATGGGTCTGTGGTCCATGTCCTCATCGAAGATGATGATGTCCTCCCCTAGGTCCGCACTGTGGACCAAAGGGCGCCCCAACCCACCTCCTCCAATCGGTCGGTGCCAGGTTTCATCGTGGGGCTGTTCTTCGATCAGAGTGATCGGTATCGGTCTCTCGATGGCGTTACCGATAGGTACCGATACCAGGGAATGGTGGGGTCCATGTGCACCCCCAAAATGCGACAGATGGGAGAACCCTGAACCTGATTATAATATGGAACAAAAAGTCAGCAAAATGTAATTTAGAAAATAAAATTAGACAGTATGTCAAATTGCTAATATGTAAATGGATTTAAAACTCGGCCATAATTCGGCCATATTTTCATATTTTAATTAACGTATTTACAGCCGAAGGTAAATTTTCTAACTACCCTCTAACGATTATATTTTTGGTCAGATATCATTAAAACCATATTAAAAAATATAGTTTAATAATATTTAGAACTGTTTCGTTACAAAGGGCCGAATTATTACAACGGTTAACGTAATTGAAATTCTCCTTCCTATATTATTTGTCGAATCATATTCTACGAACTGTTTTGATGTTATAATTCGAGTCTATATATTGTGTTTAATGAAACCTTTTCATGCTTATATAAGCATTTAAAAAACTCAAATAAAGAGTAAAACATTAGGTATATAAGGAGTATATCGGCTACCGTGCCATATCGTCTATACTGTTTTATGGGTGTATCAATGGTGTCATTTCGACGTCAAAGTCGCTAGTAAAGAGCATGGAGCCTGTATCACCTTCTGATGATACACCCACTCGAAAATTTACTACCGGTATATTGTCTGTTATTGTTCACTACGGTAAATACTGATGGTATTTTATCGTAAAATATCATAATTTATTAGAAAGAGATTATCGTCAGGAATTTTGACGATAAGTGTTTTAAATTTATGATAAATAACGATTGGATTTTCATCGAATTATGTATTGTCGTAGATAAATGATTTTTTTTATCATCGATTATAATAACCGATAGAAGGCCCCGCTAATCGGTGATTATAATTTTCCAATGAGGTACAAGGTATAATTTCTATACCATTTTAATTTACAACATTGCTAAAAGCATAAAACTGCGTCATATCGAACAAATAGAAAACTAACAACCATCTTGGTGAAATAAGTTTGCAACATAAATAAAGAAATGTGATATACCTATTACTTTAATAAAAAAAATCTAAAGGTATTATATATCAATCGCTAATAAATATCACAATGCTCACGGAAGAAGAAAAGCTACTCTGTAAACAGAGTCTAATGTATATACCATCATTTAGTGACAGTGCTCATGACAACAGAAAAGCTACTCGGTAAACACAATCAATCACCAAGAAAGGCGATAGATGGCACAATATTAGCAGGTATAGAAGCATCAATAGAAATTATTGTCATTGGTCAAATAGTTCAGAATTATTTTATAATGTGAATTGATATTTAAAAACAATTTTGTAACTTTCATTCATTCTTTTAAATTTCCATTGAAAATATTACGTAAAATGAATAATATTTAATAGAAACATACCACTGCTGTAAAATCATGTGTATTTCAGAAATGAAGCAAACTCTGAACTTCTAATAAATCATTCAAAATCAATGTCTCATTCCATGAATCGTATATCATCTTGAAGCCAGTGTCTTCCTATTTGTGGAATCTAGATTTCAAATTCATACTTAGTATCATGGCTGTAGGTCTAAGGCATTTCGTCCACGTATATTTCGTCCACGGAACTATTAATACTATCGAAATATAGTGATCAAGCTCCAAAAGGAATATGAGACTAATTATTCAATTGTAAGGAAGTTGACAATGAATCGTTCCACTTGCTAGAAAAATGTTAAAAAGTTCAAGGAAGATAGGTTCAAACCTCTGAAGCCCTAAACGAAAAGAATGAAAAAAAAAAAAAAAAGCGCGAAATAAGTTGCGTCGAAATTATCCATCTCGATTGCATGGTAAATTGGCTGCAGAAACATGTGTTCGCAAAACTTCAATGTATCGAGTACTTAAAGTAGATCTGAGAACAAAAGCATTTAAATGCAGAAACGTCATGAGCTTACTGACCATCGTGAGAAATTGACAGCGGATAGAAGTCATCACATCCTGAATGAGAAAGTTTAAAGCACGTTCCTTAACTTGGTGTTCACATTTGAAAAGAAATTTAACATTCAGCAAGTTGAGAATAATCAGAATGATCGAGTTTGGAGTTCCTCAAGTTCAGACGAGTGTAGTATTGTGACGATACGTCTAAATATAAAGTACGTGATGTTATGGGCTACTGTGACAGACACTGGTAGGTTTTCCATCGTATTTGTAACTTGTGCGGTCAAATTGAACGCAGAATGGTACATATCTATCGTTCTGGAATCGAAACTGCGACCATGGGCTAAAGAACACTTTCAGAGATCACCATGGAGTCTCCGACATGACTCGGCACCATCACATGGCTCCAATTCGACTCAAACCTTAAGTCAATGAACTTTTCAAGCTTCATTGGAAAAAATGTCCGGCCAGTAAAGAGTCCATAAATTAACTCTTGAAAACCCTGTGGAGTTTGAGCTCGATAAGACTTTATAAGAGCGATACAATATTTCTACGTGCTTTGAATCAACAAGATTTCATGACTCTTTTCACTAAAAATTTTTCATATTCTAATTTTTTGCTTAGTTGCCGTCGAAAACATTATCCCATGCTTGAAAAAGAACAGTATTCGGTAATTTACTGAGTATTTGTGCTGTTTCTCTACCCCGCAGTACTCCCACAATTCTCACTAACACACATACCTAAACAAAGTATCAGATAACTCCCAAAACGGACATTTCAAAGGATGTCAGATATTTCAAAAGTGTGCACCCCCACAGACCACAAAACCATTCGCAGTTCAAACAGAATACATTCATATAATAACTCTTCCTATCAATCATGGGTAAACAAAATTTTGCACAGAAAACTAATAAGGTATGAGCTATGAACTGACAAAAAATCATACAATTCAAGCTTCTGGTTTCCTTATTATCAATTGTGTAGCGAATTCTCAACACTCAGTCCTTTAGAGACCTAAATTTTATCAGTCCGATTAGGGTTGATTCGTTAGACTTTTCTATCTGGTCAATTTGGGAGACAAGTGTCTGAAATACTCTACACACTTCTCTCGAGTACCAGAAACCAAAACTGCAAGTGGAAAGGGAAGAAATTATTCCACAAGAATTGATACGTGACGCTTCAGATCAATTTATTCCTAGACTGAAAGCTGTAGTTCGAAATAAGGAAAGTTATATCGCGTGACTTAGTTGACTATTATATTCTGAAAAATTCTTTTAAATGTTTTTCATCCAGATATTATTATATGAAAGATATATACTTCAATTTACGTAACTATTTCTTTTGCGTAACTTTACATAACTATTTTCTACGTAACTTAGTTGGCTGAGAAAATTGAAAAATAAAATTATTCAACATAACTATACCAGATGATAATATTGATACTCTCGACTATTTTTAAAAACTATAAAAAAGGCTATTCCAGTCGGTCTGTCCGTCACACAACTTAATAAGCAGCTGCTAGCTGTTATTATCAGTTCAATAAATGTTTTTAATAACTAAATTAAATTAAATTTTATTCAGTTTAAAATATTGGAGTAAAAGCGGAGTCAGGGATAATAATTATTACATAAATTGAACTACCATCAGTGAACATGAAATTACTATGGTCTCGTATTTAAGTTTTCATTTTATTTGTAGTATTTAAGATTTTATTTTATTTATATAGTATTTAATATTTTTAGATTCTATTTATATAGTATTTAAGATTTTTAGATTCTATTTATATAGTATTTTAGATTTTTAGATTCTATTTATATAGTATTTTAGATTTTCAGATTCTATTTATGTAGTATTTAAGATTTTTAGATTATATTTATATAGTATTTAAGATTTTTAGATTATATTTATATAGTATTTTAGATTTTTAGATTCTATTTATATAGTATTTTAGATTTTTAGATTCTATTTATATAGTATTTTAGATTTTTAGATTCTATTTATATAGTATTTTAGATTTTTAGATTCTATTTATCAGCAAAGATAAAAACAATTTCATTCGATTCAGATACGATATAAAATTACTATAATGAAACCGTAATAAATAAATGAAAAATGTTTTTATGAAACATTTTCTACATAAAATCCTATATTTTCTACACTCTAAGAGGTTTGTTTCTATTGTTATTCATGTTCACTTCACAATGTGAAATGGTGGAGGTTTATTTAGTGGGTAAAATGTAATTAACAAAAACAAGAACAAAACAATTCACATGCACCTAACTACATAAGATATTTCGAATAATAACTTAAAGTGAATATGCAATCTATTCTATGAAATATTACTATGTTGATAAATTAACATATATAAAATAAATAAACACATATGTATATAATTTAATAAATCTTATATTAGTTTGAAAAGTAATTTAAGTCTTGCAAAGACTACAACTTTATTATTACATTTAAATAGAATCTGGTGCGAAATAATTCAGTTTTTCATTGAAATGAGAGTTTTAAGGACATACCATAAAATGAAGTAAATATTACAGAGAAGCTTGCGAAATCTTTTATCTTGTAATATAAGTCCTGAATAGAAAAGTAATTCATATGAGCGAGGAGATAAAAATAATATTCCACTAGGGATGAACTCTTGCGGTGAAGAACATTCATACAATATCTATTTACAGTCAATAAAAATAATATTCCACTAGGGATGAACTCTTACGGTGAAGAACATTCATACAATATCTATTTACAGTCAATACAAATAATATTCCACTAGGGATGAACTCTTACGGTGAAGAACATTCATACAATATCTATTTACAGTCAATACAAATAAAATTCCACTAGGGATGAACTCTTACGGTGAAGAACATTCATACAATATCTATTTACAGTCAATGCAAATAATATTCCACTAGGGATGAACTCTTACGGTGAAGAACATTCTTACAATATCAATTTACAGTCAATACAAATAATATTCCACTAGGGATGAACTCTTGCGGTGAAGAACATTCTTACAATATCAATTTACAGTCAATACAAATAATATTACACTAGGGATGAACTCTTGCGGTGAAGAACATTCATACAATATCTATTTACAGTCAATACAAATAATATTCCACTAGGAATGAACTCTTGCGGTGAAGAACATTCATACAATATCTATTTACAGTCAATACAAATAATATTCCACTAGGGATGAACTCTTGCGGTGAAGAACATTCATACAATATCTATTTACAGTCAATACAAATAATATTCCACTAGGAATGAACTCTTACGGTGAAGAACATTCATACAATATCTATTTACAGTCAATACAAATAAAATTCCACTAGGGATGAACTCTTACGGTGAAGAACATTCATACAATATCTATTTACAGTCAATAAAAATAATATTCCACTAGGGATGAACTCTTACGGTGAAGAACATTCTTACAATATCAATTTACAGTCAATACAAATAATATTCCACTAGGGATGAACTCTTGCGGTGAAGAACATTCTTACAATATCAATTTACAGTCAATACAAATAATATTACACTAGGGATGAACTCTTGCGGTGAAGAACATTCATACAATATCTATTTACAGTCAATACAAATAATATTCCACTAGGGATGAACTCTTGCGGTGAAGAACATTCATACAATATCTATTTACAGTCAATACAAATAATATTCCACTAGGGATGAACTCTTGCGGTGAAGAACATTCATACAATATCTATTTACAGTCAATACAAATAATATTCCACTAGGGATGAACTCTTACGGTGAAGTACATTCATACAATATCTATTTACAGTCAATACAAATAATATTCCACTAGGGATGAACTCTTAAGGTGAAGAACATTCATACAATATCTATTTACAGTCAATAAAAATAATATTCCACTAGGGATGAACTCTTACGGTGAAGAACATTCATACAATATCTATTTACAGTCAATACAAATAATATTCCACTAGGGATGAACTCTTACGGTGAAGTACATTCATACAATATCTATTTACAGTCAATACAAATAATATTCCACTAGGGATGAACTCTTAAGGTGAAGAACATTCATACAATATCTATTTACAGTCAATAAAAATAATATTCCACTAGGGATGAACTCTTACGGTGAAGAACATTCATACAATATCTATTTACAGTCAATACAAATAATATTCCACTAGGGATGAACTCTTACGGTGAAGAACATTCATACAATATCTATTTACAGTCAATACAAATAATATTCCACTAGGGATGAACTCTTACGGTGAAGAACATTCTTACAATATCTATTTACAGTCAATACAAATAATATTCCACTAGGGATGAACTCTTACGGTGAAGAACATTCATACAATATCTATTTACAGTCAATACAAATAAAATTCCACTAGGGATGAACTCTTACGGTGAAGAACATTCATACAATATCTATTCACAGTCAATGCAAATAATATTCCACTAGGGATGAACTCTTACGGTGAAGAACATTCATACAATATCTATTTACAGTCAATACAAATAATATTCCACTAGGGATGAACTCTTAAGGTGAAGAACATTCATACAATATCTATTTACAGTCAATAAAAATAATATTCCACTAGGGATGAACTCTTACGGTGAAGAACATTCATACAATATCTATTTACAGTCAATACAAATAATATTCCACTAGGGATGAACTCTTACGGTGAAGTACATTCATACAATATCTATTTACAGTCAATACAAATAATATTCCACTAGGGATGAACTCTTAAGGTGAAGAACATTCATACAATATCTATTTACAGTCAATAAAAATAATATTCCACTAGGGATGAACTCTTACGGTGAAGAACATTCATACAATATCTATTTACAGTCAATACAAATAATATTCCACTAGGGATGAACTCTTACGGTGAAGAACATTCATACAATATCTATTTACAGTCAATACAAATAATATTCCACTAGGGATGAACTCTTACGGTGAAGAACATTCTTACAATATCTATTTACAGTCAATACAAATAATATTCCACTAGGGATGAACTCTTACGGTGAAGAACATTCATACAATATCTATTTACAGTCAATACAAATAAAATTCCACTAGGGATGAACTCTTACGGTGAAGAACATTCATACAATATCTATTCACAGTCAATGCAAATAATATTCCACTAGGGATGAACTCTTACGGTGAAGAACATTCATACAATATCTATTTACAGTCAATACAAATAATATTCCACTAGGGATGAACTCTTACGGTGAAGAACATTCATACAATATCTATTTACAGTCAATACAAATAATATTCCACTAGGGATGAACTCTTACGGTGAAGAACATTCATACAATATCTATTCACAGTCAATGCAAATAATATTCCACCAGGGATGAACTCTTACGGTGAAGAACATTCATACAATATCTATTTACAGTCAATACAAATAATATTCCACTAGGGATGAACTCTTACGGTGAAGAACATTCATACAATATCTATTTACAGTCAATAAAAATAATATTCCACTAGGGATGAACTCTTACGGTGAAGAACATTCATACAATATCTATTTACAGTCAATACAAATAATATTCCACTAGTGATGAACTCTTACGGTGAAGAACATTCATACAATATCTATTTACAGTCAATACGAATTAATAAGTTGTTTAAATAACATAGGAAATGATGTTACGAATTCGCTTTTTTATATTATCTATTTGGTTTAATTTTCACTCATTATTATTTAATGGAATATACAGTCTGAAATATTAATATCGGTTTCCGATAGGTGATTATAATCGATGATAAAAAGATAATCTATCCACGACGATATATAATTTTTCGTCGGACATCCCAGACAAAAAAAGCCCGATGTCTTTATTATAATATTTTACGATAAAATACCATCAATATTTACCGTAATGGACACTAACAGACGATCTGCCAGCGATATATTTCTGCCTGGGTTGCAGCAATCCAATACCTTTAATATATGCACTAATGACATTTTTAAGCTGTACTGGCCCTTGTAATGGTTTTCCTATAGTTTTATGCAGGGCATATTGCTTAGCAAACATTACTTTTGCATCATTTGGAGCATATTTTGAAGAGGGACGGGAGAACTATCTGAAACCGGTAATGGAGATTGAGTGTAAGTATCGAGATGCTGGAGAGTGTATCGGGGTATAAAAATAGATAGTATCAAGATATAAGACTAGATGGCGGGCATTCGGCAGAGCTCATATATTCACCGCCGCTTATAAATGACCTTGATCGCTCCTAAAATCTAATAAACTGATTCCTGACTTTTTTGATGGAATAAAATGATCATATTTCATTTTTCTATATGACCGAAAATGTGGAAGCTTCAAAAATTTGGAACTAACCCTACTCATACACTCTATATTTTTGCCATAACCATGACACATAATCCTTCCATAAGGATATGTTCCTGGGTTATTAAAGGAATATCCCAGTGATAGATCCTACTAACCTGTGATGATCCTTCATGCCTGGAAAAATCATTCAATCCTAACTCCTTAAAGGTACTCTCCAGGCTCCGGGAAAAAAATGAGTTTATTACATAATATTATAGAACTAAGATCTACGATCATTATTCTGCAAACCGCATACAATTCGGTTCAGTATATATGCTATTATTTGCTTAATACTCTGTGAGCAACAATCGAGCGAATCTCCGACCTGACGCTGAGAAAGAAGATTGTACACTCTTTGTTTTGATTTCAAATTTAGATTTCTTTTAAGATATTAATTGTTTCTAAAAGTATATAAACGTTTCTATAATAAGTTTATCCAAATTTAAACCTTTAAACGAATAATAAATTGATTTATTGAACCAAATACCTAGTTGACAATCAAAACAAATGGTGTACATTCTTTTTCTTCAGACTGAAAATTAGAAAGTCGGAAGTAAAGTAGGTTTCGTAGAGTTTTGATTATAAAATCTTTAAAAGCATATAACATTAAAAATATGCTACCAAATTTTATGGGGTTTGCAGTAAAATGATAAGAAACATTAGCCTCGTTTATTTACGCAATAAAAAAATTTGCTTGGAGGGGACCTTTAATCTTCTTCCTAGGTTTAAACTAGAGGACTACATCTCAGTTCTAAAGTGAAGTGAGTAGTAACAGTGAAAACTGTCTCTGTGATGATTTTCTGACACCCTACTAATTTCAAAAAGAAAGAAACTGATTGCAATGTTTGCAGATATTTTAAAATTGGTCTGAGTACACGACGACAAATTTGTAAGATTTGAAAATAATAGAAAAATGCGATTTATGAAAATAACATAATGCGGTGACTCTTTTCTCTGATAGTACATACTCACAGTGACTCTTTTCTCTGATAGTACATCATCACAGTGACTCTTTTCTCTGATAGTACATACTCACAGTGACTCTTTTCTCTGATAGTACATCATCACAGTGACTCTTTTCTCTGATAGTACATCATCACAGTGACTCTTTTCTCTGATAGTACATCATCACAGTGACTCTTTTCTCTGATAGTACATAACTCACTAAATTTAGTACTCACTTTATCACATTGTCAAGATAGCGATGCAAACAGAGACTAAATAAATCCTTACTATTATTCTTACCTACAGAGGATTGGGAGTCTGAACTCTAATAAATGTTCTACACTTCTCCAATATCCTGTCACAATATCTAACAGTATGCAAA